>JACDJE010000026.1:652057-907489 GCA_016647715.1 Pavo muticus | reverse complement strand
GGCGGCGGGGCTCAGCGCCCGTCCCTCCCGCGGGGCGCCGGCATCGGCGGGACATCAAAGCCCGGGGCGCTCCCCCGCCGCTGCCGGAGCCGAACCGCCGGCGGTCAAAGCGGCCCTCGTGCGTCCGCCGCCGTCCGAGCGGCTCTCCGGGTGACCCGAAGGCTCCTTCCTCTTTGCGATCGTAAAAATGCGACGGGGCGGGAAACAAACAAACAAACCCCCCCGCCCCGACAGCGGCGAACCGCGCTCTTCACCTCGCGGAGCTTCCCCCCGGCGCTTAGCTGGAGGGGAGGGAAGGCGCCGTGCACCGGGGCGGGCGGTGCGACGGGAGCCGCGACCGGCGGGGCTGCCCCATGGCCGGCGGCACCGCGGGGTGGGCAGCCGGGAGGGACGGCGGAGCGGGCCGAGAGAGCGGCGACCTGCTCGGGCTGTGCCTTCCTTCCCAGTCGGCTCCGGAGAGACGGAGATGATGCACAGAGAAGGGCAGCGGCTGCATGCCTGTAGCGCCTCTTTCCATGCAGCCTCATTGCCTTTGCCAAATTGATGCTGTCACATACCCTCTGTGAGATCTTACATCCTCATTCACTTTCCTCTCACACGAAAGGCAGCTGCAACTTCTCGCACGAAGAGACAGCCCTGAGCTATCACCAGATTTACCAGCCAACCAATACAAAAAGATACTTCTTTCATTCTTACTGAGTTTATTAAGTTTCATTTTTACTAATATAGTGGCAAATGCCAGATGAAGCAAGATGTGTTTCTCACATCCTCTCTCTCAAATCAGATATCACACTCACTTTTGCTGCCCTCCTAAAGGCACGTATATCGCCTCTAAAGCAGAAATGGCAACTGAAAGTTCTGAAATCTTTCATTACCAGCTGCATACCCTGAAACGTCTGCAGCTTGAGAGGCACAGCCTTCCCCAGCGCCACAAAAAGTGGAAACCAAGAGCTGACCTCTCTGGAACTGCACAGCAACTGATGTGCAGCGCACACACGATGAAGGTGGGAGAGCAGCTGGACAGAACATGAACATGAAGCACTTTTGCCCTACAGTCGCCCTGAGACAAATAATACCAACTCTCACCATCCAGCGTAAGAGTAGATGAGTATGTGTGATCCTGCATGTGGGTGCCTACTGTATAGCCTTAATTACAGCAAAAGTGGAAAAGCAGAAGGCGGTGTGTGTGGACTGAGCTGAAATGGCAAGAGAAAGACTTGTTTCAGAATGCTTAGGTAAATCAAAAAGCTAACAGCCTGATTCATCTTCAGAGAGCCCAGAGAGAACTAACAGGCCTGACGCACAGTGTGAGTTTCCACTCCTGTAGAACCTTGTGCCTGGAAAAGCGGAATATGCATGTGTATATTTCTGTATAGGCGGTGTAAGGGGGGTATGACTTGTGAGTCAAATACAGTAATTCCTGTTTGGGCGTTCTTCAGGGAAAACTCCCATCACATAACTAACGTAACAGCCTAAACCCGCAATCGACGCTCCTGCAGACAAGCAGAGAAGCAGGGCTTGTGCTGGCTGACAGCGTACCACAGGCCTTCGATGCAGCTGGAAAACTCCTTGGCCAGCACAGCCTCGCAGAAGCACTGCAGGCCAGCTCTGCAGCTGCCCGCTGCTGACGCGCTCTGCACGCGTGTGCTGCTCAGCTGGGCGCGGCGGGCACAGTGCTGTCCTGCTGCCGCCCGGTGCCACGTGCCAGCCGGTTGGGGCACACAGAGTTCCTCCTGTCACTCACCTTCGAGCTCTGCTTATGAACAACTGCAACAAATTCTTCACTGAGATCAAGAGTGCATTTAGTTATTTTTAATGCCCTGTGATTTTAGAGAGATCTGTGGTCTCATCTTAGTGGAAGTACTCTATACGTTGATAAGGTGTGCACCCAGTGCCACGAGGAACCAATGGCTTGCATTATTTCCTGTCTAATTCTAAGCATTTCTTCTTACTCAGCTTAATCATCTTTCATCACAGTTCTATTATCATCATTTCACAAAGCTGAGAGAACAACAGAACCAAACTACCCCAAAAACTACAACAGAAAAATGCACCCCAGAACCGAACGCATCATGAAACCCTCACGTTTGGAGAACAGAACAGTTTGTCCTCGGGACCCTCCCGAATTGCCTTCCTGCAATCAGAGAGGACAGCAGTGCTGAGAGTTTGCAGGTTTGTCCTCCAGGGATCCCCCGACAGCTCTCCCTCCTGACAGACAGTGCATGGTTAGAACCAAACCCAGCGGGTGATTCAGAGTCAGAACCAAACAAAGGTGAAGGAACAGCATCATTAAATCAGTGCCCCTAAAAATGAAGGGTTTTGTTCAGTAGTAAGAGGATGTAGCAGTGCCATTACCTCCTGGAGATCAGCGGCTGCAGAAGGATGCTTTCCTCCAGCTCCGCTGGCAGGTAGCTCAGAACGACGTACAGAATGGGTGCACTGTGCAGCCTTCAGAAAACAAAGTGCCTCACAATAACTGACAACAGCAAGACCTTATTTGCAATATGACCTCTGGATGACACTTACGAAATTAGGATTCATTTACATTGCTGTGAAACAAAGTTGATGATACTCCTTGTATTTCCTTTTGGGAAAGCTCTCTTTCCCAAAGTAACAAAGGCAACATTCAAGAAACAAACAGCGTTAATGCAGCCTGTGTGGTTGCGATGACCCATCTCAGTCCTGCCACGTTCTCCTCCCCGTTAAGCCCTGTGTCAGAGGCAGGAAAAGAAAATGGAAGCTCTCCTCCTGCCTTCTGCCCTCCGTCTGCAGCGCAGCGCCGTGGGGCCGGCGGACATCGCCGTGCTGGAGCCCGACACACCCAGGGCTCAGGGTAGATTTACTGTAAATCCACCTCTGGGTGATTTCTCATTTAGGAAAGCAAACAGCCCGGGCCTCAGATATTTGCTTCAGTGCCTAAATTATTCAGGTCTAATTGTATTGTATTACAGAGCTCTGTCTTTGCAGCTGACAGCTTCGTACCGCGGCTGACTTGCAGGTCTTTGCAAGCCTGAAAAAAACATTTGTCTAAAAAGCAGTGTGCTTTTGCTCTTTTGAGCTTGCCTACAAACCACACACAATGCCTCAATTAATACAGCCTAATTAGCTTTTTGGGTTCCTGGGATCCCTCCATACCGGCAGTCCCTGCTGTGTGAGTGGAGATCGGGGAGTGGTTCTGCAGAACAAATAGGTGAGAGATGCTCAGAGCCGGACATGGCACACACAGCCCACAGCTGCCACGGTGTGGGATGGCAGCAGGGCAGGGCAGGGCAGGGGGCAGCGGCAGGCCTTCCTGCACAGCACAGCACAGCCGTGACTGCACACCGTGAGTCACAGCCGCTTTTCCGGCTCGCTTGCAAACCACAGCTTTGCAAAGAGAGCGAGCGTGAGCACAGCAGGCCCTGCAGTCTGGTAACGACTGGAGCAGAACCTCCGCGGACGCACAGGATGCACGCCCTCAATGGCACGCGGTGTTTGTCATTGGCCTTCCAAGCACATCAGACGCCGCTCCCGCTGCGGCGCCCCGGGCCGTGACGGCTCCGCACAGCACCGCGCAGCACCGCCCTCACGGCGCGCGCCCCGAGCATGGCTGAGCGCCGCCTCGGGTCACGTGCCCGAACCTTCTGGAAGCGGCAGCGCCGGGCCCCGCGCGGGAAGGTGCGGCGGGCTCCGTGCTTGGCCCGGCCGGTGGCGGCCTCAGAGCTCTCCGCCGCCTGAGGAGGGCCCGGCGGGACTCGGCGCTGCGGTAAGGGGGCGAGTGCTGCGGCTCGGCCCTCGGGGCAGCCGGCCCGGCCGCCGTGGGTCGGTCAGAGCCGCGCTCTGCATCGGGTGCTCTCGAACGAGGGCTGTTGCGGGGCTGCCGTGCGCAGCAGCAGGAGGGTCGGACGCCCTCAGTGACCGCGCTTGGAAAGCAGCCCCGCCTCACCCCCTTGTGCTGGGCCCTTGGCACGGGTGTTGGTGGTTGTTTGGAAGTCTGTTCCATAGCTCACAGGTTACGTGGGCGCCCAGGAGGCGGTGCTTGACCAGCCAGCCTTCCTCGGGCTGCGTGCTGGAAGCGCGAGGTGAGCTTAGGAAAGGCCCTGGGCTGTTGTTGGCAGAGGGCACGTGAGGTGAAGCAGCTCTGCGCACAGCAGTGGTACTGAAAAGGAGCGCTGGGCTGCCCTGGGTTCCTGCAGGGGTCAGACTGGGCGTGGTGTGCGGTGCCAGGGCGGAGGTGTTGGTAAAAACCCAAATGCAAGGAGTAGAGCTGGCTCGGGGCTGCAGCTCTGCTTTGCCATCTGGTTTATTTCTGACCTCTCTATCACGTGAGCAGTGGAGGCAGGTATCAGTCAGTGGCCAGCCGTGGCAGGGCTCACTCCTCCGCATCAGCGGTTGAAGAATTAAAGATGGATATTTTTGGAGGTCTCGGTAACAGCAGGCTTGAGCTACTTTAAATTCACAACACCAACCTCTTAGCTTTTTACTTACAATACAGTGAGATTATTTTATTAGCTGGTGAGGTGTACAATATAGTTTGTGAAACTGGCGTCTGTTAAGGTTGATGGTTATTGGTGTGTATCGCAGGAACAGTGTGATGGTGATGTGAGTGGAAACAGAAATAGCCAAAGTATGGAGTGCATTAGCAACTGTAAATCTACAGCCTGCCCCTCGTCCAGATGTTATGATTAAAGCATGTTCTGAGGGTATCTGAGTAGCCCACAGCTTTGCAGCAAATATTGGTGTTTTAGAGAAAGTTGAAAACATGACAGAACGTAGAATCTGACAGCCCGAGGGGCTGCTTGTAACCTGAAAACCTGGCTAGATCATTACCGTGGCAAGAACAGGTTTTTAGAGGTGATCCGTTCCATGAAAAGGAGCACCCAGAGACTGTTAGCAGAGAAGTAGGAATGGAATGGTGAATGAGATGTGGGAAGTCAGGCATCTCTGTGCTGTCACCTGGTTGGTAATGCCTTGCTGCTCAGCCTCAGGCCTGGAGCTGCCTCTGGGTGGCACAGGGAAGGCTGTGCTCCAGCAGCAGTGTGCCTCGTGTTCCCTGGGCACTCACATGCAGCTAGGAAGGTGGGGTGGCTTGCCTGGCCAGTGAATTCTGTAAATGTATGTGCCTGCTGAAATGTCCCTGTTGTGACAACTGTATTCTTAGAATAAAGATCACCAAGTGCTGTCTGAAACCATTCTGCTTCACAACTGAGGCACAAAAGAACAGTTTGGCGAAGTAACCTTAGCTGTAGTACCTGAGATAGGCCAATGTTTTTCACGGTAACCATGAACAGAATGGATTTTGAGAGTAGTCTGTAGCTTCAGGGCAATCATTGGCCTTGTATGTCGCGTTAAGCATTTTGAGTGATGCTGTGTAAAGCCTTAAATGAGCCTTTTGGTGTGTGTGCTCAAATATAGCGTGCCCGACAAGGTGGGCATGGCTGTGCAGTGCAGCAGAGTCGCTCTTTCAGGGTCCATTTACTTCTGATATGATACTTACTGGTGTTCGTGTGTGCATTGGTGTGTCTGCCGTGTATGTGCCTGCACTTGCACAAGGCTGTGCATCCTCTCTGACAGCACTTTAAAGTATTGTTCAGAGTATCAAACAAATTACACATTCCTTAAGAAAATATTAACAGTGTGACATAGCAGTTGGGGATGGGGCTATGTATAAGATGACATGCTGCTTGCAGTAGTGCACATCCAACTTGTGTTGGTGATTTCGATTGGTGGTAGTGAGGAGCCTTTCATCAGGAGGCAGCAGATCCCACACTGTGTGTTTGCTCAGTAGGTTGGAAGGATGTCGAACTGGTGCGGGCTCTGATCAGGGTACAGCGTGCCAAAGGGTGAGATTCCTTTCATTGCCATGTTATGCTCTGACAGTACACCATTGAATACTGCAAACCTGATAGACGTACTGAACACTGAAGGCCGCGTTTGCTCTGAGTGCTGAGTACAGTTACAGTCAAGAAGATGATTAAGGCTGGAAGGTATTCAAAATGAGAGGGAGGAAACATTTAAATTTAGGATGGCAGATTTAAAGTATTCATAAGTAATGTCTAGATCGTGGGGACAGTGTGTCACAGCTTAACAGCAGTGGGAGTTCTCACCTTGCCTGACGCCGCAGCAGACCAATGGTCAGTGTTCTGCTCTTTCTTGCTGCTTGCACCCTGGATTGAAGTTTCTTTTCCCCATCCAAGTGCCAGAAATAGCCTGCAAGAAAAAGAAGTTGTGTGTCGGTGTCACAGGTTAGCTGGCTCCACGTCCCTGGACAGTGAGATAGTTTGAACAAAGTCTGTTACTTAAATGCCTCTTTTTGGTCTCAATCCCGAATGGCAAAGTACAAGGCGTGTGTAACACAGGTACTGGAGAGGAAACAGGGAGGAAAGAAGCCCCCTGGCTTTGGACTGACAGAACACAGATTTGTCCTGTTCCAAACCGTCCTTCTTGGGTCACATCAAATAAAAACAACGGGAATATTTGTTATTGGTGTGACTTACAGCACGCTGTGGGGAGTGCAGGGAAACTGCTGTGTGTGAGTCTGAAGGTGGGCTTGGGGAATCTCTGGGGGTTGTCACAGTGAGGACTTGTCCTGCTTTCACCGCAGCCTGTGGCAGAGCTTCTAGTAACTTACATGTGGGATGGAGACCTACGATCTCCTTCAGCCCTGAAAATCAGGCTGTTCAGGTAGGTACCTGCGTGTGTGCTCAGCTGCCTGCTGCACAGCTGCCGATATCTGAGCATCTGTACACAGAGCACGTACAGTGAGCGCGGATACCTGCTCTGCACTCAGCTGTGCCTGGGTCCGGCCCCTGCTGGAGCATCCTGGTTTTGGGAAGTATGAGTGCAGAGACAAAGCGCTGGTCTTGTATCGTGTAAGGGTTGGAGTGACATCAGCATCTTAATATTTTTCCTTGCTTTGCTTACACTTGGCTAAAAATAGCTTTCTCAATGCAAGTGGGTGTTGTTCTTCTTGCTTCTGCTGACAGTCTTCCCCTGTGTCTGGAGGAGTTCTTTCCCGTGCTGCTCGGTGTTCTTCAGTTTCCATTTGCTCTGCTCGTGTTTTTGGTTTGCCTGCTCTCTGATCTGTTTGCAGTTCAGCGGCCTTTTTTCTTTAAGATGCTCGGTGTCAGTGCAGCTGTTAGTGTAAGGCAGATCAAATAATCCCAGCATTAAAGCGGCCCCTTGAACTCCGTGTTTAATGGGTTTGTAATTAGGCCATGTATCCCTGTGAGAATGGGCAGTCTGAGAACTTTCCAGGATTACAAAGGGATTTGCTCGCCTCCTAAGAGTTTCCAGACCTATTAAATCCTCTAAGAAGTTTTAAGGACACCTCCTCGGGCAGGGGAAGGTTTCTCCAAGCTGTCTGCGTGCAGGGCTGGGCGATGGGCAGTGGGAGAGGGCCTGCTGTGCAAAGGAGGGGCGGTTCAGGGCTCCCGGAACGTTGAGCACAGAGATGAATTCTTCGGTCTGCCTTGGTAACGCGTGGCCGGCTCACACCGTGTGCTTTGTTTGCTCTGGGAGTTCATGTGTGCATATCTAATAACACATGGGTCTTAAAATGCACATTAACCGGCCATTACGTGTGCATTGTGCTGCAGCTGTATATAATTAGTACTGCTTTCTGATCCTGGAATATATAATTGTGTTTAAAAATGAACTCTTTGCTTTCCTTGGTCCTACCTGTTCACTGTTGGTAAGGTTCTGAGACGTGACAGGTGCTCAGGGAGATGAAGCGTTAGGTGCCAGGTTGTTTAATTACAAGGTGGTGGTTTGTTCTTACTCAGAACTGAGAACCAGTCCACCTCTCAGTGCGGCTGGCTCAGGTGCTGTTGGCTGGGTGCGAGGCCAGGAGCACGTGGTCACTGTTCTCCCAGCACATTATGCTGTTGTTTTTATTGCCAGGTTAAGGATGCCCAGAGCACGGTAAGGTTTTCCTTTGTGTGATGATTACCCTGTAAATACGGTGCCATAATTAAAACGAGTCTGCCTGCCTGTACAGCCAATTAAGTGTAAGTTTGAGCAATTCAGGTCTGGTTTTGGATTTGCAGCAAGTTGGGTGAGGTTTGGATTTAGGCGTGAACTCCGATTTTCCTTTAACTGTGAAGTATTCCAGTTTCCCAATGCCCCGTCCGTCCCTGGAGGTGTTCAAGGCCAGGTTGGATGGGGCCCCGAGCAGCCTGGTCTGGTATGAAATGCGGAGGTTGGTGGCCCTGCCTGGCAGGGGCGTTGGAGATTCGTGATCCTCAGGGTCCCTTCCAACCCGGGCCATTCTGTGTGATAGTTTGGGTCCATGGCCTGGTCTGCTGGCTGCAGCAGTCTGTGTGCGTTCACAGACGTTAGACTTGTACAGCCCGGTGTAATAGTTGGGTCTTGCAGCTGCAGTGAGTTGGAGTAAATCTTGGCTAAGGGTGTAAATTCGGCTGTTCCTGTAGCAGTGTTACAGTTGCTGTCTCTGTTACATCCCTCACTGCTTCTCCAATGGCATCCTCAGTACTCAAACCGTGTGCTCTCAGCAGTGGGAGAAACAGAGAAGTGCTGCAGTCTGCGCTGTGCCGGGCCGCCCGTCGTTGTGCAGGCGGCTGTGCTGAACTTTGGTTCTCTTATTTCCATGGCTCCAGAGGAGCCCCGTTACCTGCCGGTAGAGCTGTTCCTTTGGAACAGCTACGTTGGATTCATAGTGCTGATCAAGCAACTTAGCAGCAGAGTTTGGCCTTCTGTAGAGGACAGCAGCAGGAGTTGATAGCTCGTTGTGTCACACTGGGAGTTCTTAAAATATAATCAAAGCCATTAATCTGTAGAGTTTCTGGAAAACAGAATTGCAGGTTAAACTTCAGGCACAAGCTGTCCTCTGTTTTCATGGAACTAGCTTTTGAAAGGCTGCGAGCTGCTGCAGAGATAACAAGGACTGGAGAATTTGCAGCAGGTGGTACCAGCTGTGCCAGGACAGCTCCCAGCCGGAGCAGCGGGCTGCGGGGCGGCATGGGGCAGGGGCTGCGGCACGAGTGGGAGCAGCGAGTGTGCCTGCAGCACCAGCCCGGCCCGCGGCGCGGTGTTCTGCTTTCACTCTGTGAGATGGCCTCCTGGGAGCACCGTGTTAAAGCTACAGGACACAGACTAACAACAAAAATTGCTTTTGCTTTGTTTTGACCAGGTCAGTATATCCCCTTTCTATCCAGAAAGAAACAGCCCATGGCAAATGTGAAGTGCTCTGTCTGATGATGAAGGATGCCAGGGACAGCATGAGCTAAGGAAAGCATTTCTCTCCTTCAGGGAACGATCCCAAACAAACACAGATATTAAAAGTATTTGCTGGCAGATTCCCACGTTTGCCTGGGGAGAGGTTCTTGAACCAGCTGCCCTGCAGGGGAATGATGGCTCCTTGTGGGTTTGTTCAATGGAACATGAGATACTGGGGTGATGAAACCATAGGGAAGCCTGTGCCAGTCGTACCGCGTGCGCAGTGCTCTCCCTTGGGCCCTGCTTGATTTTTCTGTTACCTAGCAGTACTGTAAAGTGCATTCTCACGTGAGTGTTGCAGTTCACTCTTGTCTTACAGAGCAGGATCTCTGAGTGGTACCACTCGTGTTCCTGTTGCAGCTTGTCAGGCTTGTGGTACTGCTGTGTGTTTGCCTTAGTGAGAAAACAGAAATGGCCGTATGGCATCGGAGTACTCAGCTAAGCTTGGCTGCTGCCTGCAGTCAGTGCAGCTCTTGGGACCCAGCCTTGCCCCGTGCATTTTCGTTTCCAGTGTGGCGTAAAGCAGCTTTTTTACATTACATTTTTACATTCCCATTTTATGGGTTTCATCTGTTTCCATTCACAGTCTTACAATTTGATCATCAGCTTCTTCTGTATTGTATTTAAACTTCTTTTTGGGTGATTCCAGGTGATATGTTGCTGTATGTGCTTATGAGTCAGCGAGGCAGAGCTGTGTGTAAGGCAGAAGTTAGATGTGTACCAACATGGTGTGTTTTTATTTCCATTTATGGGAACCTTTCCCCATGGTGGCCGTGGCACTCTGGCAATCCTTACGTGGCGCAGATGGACTCGGGCACGCTGCGCTGGTGCTGTCTTGGGCTGCGGCTTTCCGGACGGCGGCACACTCGCAGCCTGTGACACGGGGAGATAGCGATCACAGGACTTCAATTACCTGAGATTAAAGGATCAGCTTCGTCAGATGTTCTGCTAATGACTATTAGAACAAAACAGTTTAATCTTTCGTATGATTTAACGGTGATTAGAGAGTAATCCAATATACTCAAGTATCATTCTTTGCAGTACCCAGTAACTGTTTGGAACATTTCTGTGTGTACTTAGCAAAGAAAATAGGATACTTCTGGAACTGCTGTTGTAGAGATATGGCAGCATCCACCTGCAGGCTGCACAGATAAAGCAGCAAATATACAGTGATAATACCCCGGTAGAGCCCTAATAATAATTCTTCAAGGCAACGCGCTGCTTAATGTCTCCTAGAAAGTAGAAACGTGGTGGGAGTACAGGCCGGTTAATTACACGAAGGGAAGTTTTCTCAGCTGTGCTGTGCCGGCGCTGACTGGAGAAGTGATCACGCTGTGCAGTGCAGCAGCAGGAGTTTGGGAGAGTTGAGAATGTCAGCTGTGCCTCCTGAGATGAAACAGGTACATCTGAGTGTCGTTATTTCAGCCATCAGAAGGGAAGGAGGGCGTGCTGGCGAGGCTGCGAGCTGGGCCCTGAGCTGGGTCAGGCTATGCTGCAAGATAACATCTGTTTCTTTGAATGCAATTTGCTTACATCTCCGTTTTTGGGAGGAGGTTACCATGAGTACATGGAGGGAATGTACATCTAATAAGCCTTCCCTTTTAAGTTCTGTCACTTGAGTAAAGCCTTTAAAGTAGGACAGGCTAGCAAGGCAGTGCTGCAGCATGTATGTTTTATTGCTTCTGGGTCTAGTCCCGCTGTGCTGGGGCAGGCAGGTAGGCTGAGACGTAAATTGAAGGGTAGGGAAACTGTGAAGTAGTAATTACCCTCAGGAGAAAGGAATACGCATTTCCCAATTGAAAACTGTTTTGCAGGTAGTTTCAGTGTAAGAGTGGCAGCTTTGTCTTAATTATTTTCTTGCAGTGTCTGAATGTGTTGCTGTCTGTCGCTGGTCCGTGCTAAGTGGCATGTACTGTCTGCGCTGCAAGCAGAAAGCCAGTTGTTTTGAGAGACAGCTGTTGGAGGTGTATATTAAACTGCAGGTCTGTGTGCCAACTGCTTACATCATCAGGTGTTATTCTGCTCCAGTTTCAAGCACAGCTCCTGATCTCCTCTCCTGGAGATAAGCGAGGGATTTTTTTGGAAGATTTAGTACGGAAAATAGGCCCAGTGGGGTGTGAAGGAAGTCAGATCAGTGGGAGAGTTGCACGCACTGCTGAGGAGCTGTGCCAGAGCCTGTATAGAAACTTCAGACTAGGTTGGGCCTTGTGTTCCTTGTGATCAGGTTTGCTGAACATAAAGAAATACTTAATTTCTTAGCCTAGCTACATCTCCGCCGTGTGTGGTGAGCCCGTGCCCCGTGTTCCTTCGGGCACTGGAGAGTAACTGCTGCTCCAGTGCTGCAGGTTTGTGGTGTTCAGTTTGGTTCTCTGGCATTTATGCTGAAGGTACCACAGGAGCTTCTTCCTGTTGTCCTGCATATTGGCACAGCACAAGTAAATGGCAGACCTCCTCTTCTCGGTACCTGATGGCCAAACCTGATTTAATACTGGGACTTCTCCGCTGGGAGCCGGTCAGATAGATACGGTGACTTCGTTTCTGAGGCGAATGTTCCACAGGTGTCCTGTGGTGTCTTTTGGTCCTTGGAGAACGTGCACAATTGTTTGGCTGCCCTGTGGTCTTATGCTTTCCATTCAAGTTCAGTACAGTTTTATTCACAAGACTCATCCGTAGCCTCTGTGCTGCACATCCCCATATGAACAGCTGTGGCAGTGGAGCAGCAGCAGATGTACAGGGATGAAATGCGACGCGGTTTGGGTGGCAGATGCCGTGTGCCTGCACTGGTAATAGCAAGTTCATGTGTCAGTTGTTGGGGAGCGGGCTGTGCCTTCTGAACAGTGTGAGAATGTCAAGTGCAACAGCCAGCACCCTCAGTGTTCTGCTGAATGGCATCTGAGGGCGAGGAGAGAAGATGTTCAAGAGATGAAAGAGATGGGAGGAGCAACTGCAACGGAGCCATTCTGTTTTCCATGGTATGTGTGGAGGTGTGCAGCATGCTGTGCGTTCTGATCCATGTCCGAGGAGCTGATCTGGAGTCACACCCAGGATTAGTGCAGAGCGGCCGTCAGCTCATGGGAGTCGGCAGAATTGTATCAATTCCCACACAGTTGGCTTTCATCCAGGCACGCAAATGGCTGTAGGTGTGCTACGGAGTTTTAACATCCAGTCCTCAATCTAGATGAGGAGACCTGCGGTTATTTTACAGGTTTGGTTATGCCAGGGATGAAGCACCTTTGCCAGTGCATTTGTAAGATATTTCGTTTAGTCCAGTCTAAGCTAGTTACTTTTCTTGAAGCTGGGTATTATGGCCACTCCAGCTCCATCGGCGCTGCAGCTGGTGTGCTGAGTGGAGGCAGGAGAGGCTGGATGAGTAAAAGGCTCCAGGCCGTTCTCTCCTGTGAGTGGCCGTTCCTCCGGCTGAACGATTGCAGTGAGCACATGGGGTTTCTGATTGCAGCTGTGTCCCTCAGGTCCTAAATCCTGTGTGAAGTTAATTTGTGATGGAGATGTGTAGGGAAATACTCAGACTTGCAGCTTTTCTTATTTCATCCGGTTGGAGATCTTTGGATTTAATAATTGATGTTCAGGCTCTGCGTGGCTACGCTGTAGGTATTTGGATACAGTAAGTGCAGGAAGGAACCCAAGGATGTGAGGCAGCTATTAAATATTCTGTGTTATGACTCCAGTATCCCTCACTGTGATTCTTAGAAGGAACGGAGTGTGGCCCTGCGGAGGATGGAGGGGAAGGTCCGTGTGCTACCTGAGAAGTTGTGCTGACGGCCGTTCCCATGGCAGTGCCACAGAAAGGCTCCACGTGTGCTCGTGGAATCTGCAGCGCTGCCATGATGAGCCTGAGTAAATGGCGAGAGCAAGCCCTGAGGTCTTTCTTAAGACAAATCTGTGTGCTTAAGAATGGAAAGGCACCGTAAATACTGGTGGTACCCTGAGTGTTGTGCCAGAGTTATGTAGTGGTTGTGCTTCTTTTTAAGCTGCCTGATTAAATATAGATAGAAAAAGCCTGGTATGCTCAATAATTGAGCGCATGATGTCAGGCCGTGTGTGCTGTCTGTGCAGCGCTTCGTTTCAGCAACCCTGGGTTCATTTCCAAAGAACAAGCTGGAAAGTAGTGCAGAGTTACAGCAGTTAACCCTGGTGGGAGCTGTTAGAGGGCTGTGTTGTCTGCAACGCTCTGGCAGCATCATCACGCTGAAGGAAAAGGTAGAAGCATCACATGGCTGTTGTGTGGGGATGGATGAAGCAAGAGCGAGCGTCAGTAGCTTGTGACAAGGCTAGAGAAGTGGTGTGACTGCAAGAGGAGTGCTCTGGGCTTTCTAAACCTCGACAGCTGCTTCAGAGACAACCTGAAACATAAGCAGCCATAGCCCCATTGCTGGCAAATAGAAGATGGAAAGGAGATACCTGGTCCTTAGGTGTTTGGAAAGACTGCTGGTACCTGAAGCACTGGTCTGTTAATAAGATATCTGGAAAGCATCATCCCCAGCCATGGAGTCAGTGTTGGAAGCACCGTAGTAGATGAAATCGTTTCTTTTGTTTCAAACAGTGCTGCAGCAGTTGAGGTTGGGATCTTGGTCTTCACAGAAGCACGGAGTGGCTCTGGTTGGAAGGGAGCTCCAGGACCGGGAGCCGGCCCTGTTCTGTGCGCCTGTTCCTCACGCTTAGGCTGCAGTACGTTTTGGTACGTGAACAGCGCTACAAATGCAACGCATCCAAAAATCACCAAGGCAAGTATTAACAAAAACCACAAAGCTTTCTGGAGACTCTCCTTCCTCCCCCAGCACAGTGCATCTGTTTACTAATTGACTGGAGAAGTGGTTGTTAAAACATGGTCATTAGGACTAAAATGAAGGGTAATGCTTGTCAAGGGTAACGGGCAAACTTGCAAGTACTTGTAGAAGGACTGGAAGAGAAGAGAAGATTTTTCAGGCTCTTTGTTGTAAACTGACCACGATTGTTAGAAGTAAAATACAATTCTGCCTAACAGACTTAATCTTTCTTCTAGTGTTTTTTCCCTGAGGTTTGTGCAGCATTGTGGGCATTTCTAAGGAAGGCCTTGGAGTTATTTGTACCATGAGTTAGCACTGTGGCACTGATTTCGGACCTTCTTGCCCCCCAGAAAACCCCTTAGATAAAACAAGAGACCAGGCACAGAGGTTGGTACCCAGGGTAAAGTGCTGCCTGATCTGTACCTGCCAGAAAGAATAGGAATTGTTTTGTTTTAACTGCAGAGTAGTCACTGTGGATAATAGGGAGTCTCAGATGCATTCATTATATTCAAATACACATGGAAGTCATTTGTCAAACACAATGAACAAAACAGGAGGAAATGTGTAACGTCAGAAAGATGCCATATGACTTCACTGTCCTCGCACACCGGCTGATTTTAATTACACGTGTTCAGGCTTTTCTCACTTGCCAGCAGGTGCTGTAGTTACCTTCTGGTCTCAGGAGTGGCAGCGGTTGGGCCAGCACGGCGCAGGAGGGCCGGCAGGGCAGCGTGGGGCGGCTGCTGCCAGGGCTGGGCGGAGCGGTGCTGCAGGAGGATCCGGGCTCTGCCTCGTAGCACAGCTGCGCGGCTGGATGCTGCTCAAGCACCTGCACGGCCCACCCGCTGCCAGCAGTCAGCGCTGCCCGGCTCACACTCAGCTGTGTTGGAAGGAGCATTCGTTGCATCAGTGTTCCTACCCTGTCCGTCTCATGTGTGGCTCAGGGAAGGATGTCTTTTCAGTCAGTTACACAGAAGAGCTCAACTGGGATTTCAAAACCAGGAGGCTGTGCTGAGTAGCAGCGTAACGGTATGCAGGAGTTTTACAGGAACAAAGGTTCATGTCTGAGCTCAGTCTGTATTGCCTTAATGGAATAAAACACGTAAGGTAACTTGGAAATTAGGCTGGGTAGTCGCAGCTGGCTCCTCTTGCGGGCACAGAGCGCAGTAGTGCTCTCTTTGGGGATCTCGTGTGAGCTTCTGCTGAAAAGATAGCTGCCATCTAAGCAAAACAAGTCAGACTGTCTGCTGTCTAAGATGATAGAATAAATTACACTTAAGTGGAACTGAGGGACAAATCTAGCTAGTCTTGTAAAAGGAAGCAAGTAATAACTGGAAGAAAAGGTAAAACTGAAGAAAGTACTGAATTAACCAGCAGTGCATTCTGCAGTGCGTTTGTTTGTGCAGAGTTGCCCTAACATTGAGCTAGACTTGTTACTCAGGTACTCAGACTCTTATATGGTGTGTGAGGGATGCCACGTGTGCAGTGTTAAAGCAGAGTTCCCAATTAATTTTCACTGGCTTACCTCGTTGAGGCTGGTGTCTGGGAAGATGAATATGAATCCCAAAATGTAGTTCTGTTGCACGTGTGTCTGAATAAGAGCAGGTGTTTGGCAGCAGGACGATGGCGGCCCCCAAAGGTACAGTCAGAACAGAGCGGCTTTTGTTGCGCCATGCGTGACACCTCCTGCTTCCCTTTGCAGCAGCTGCAGCAGCTGCAGCTCGTGTCGCAGTGTCGGTGCCCAGGGTGGTCTGCTGCAGAGAGGACGCGAAGGCTCGCCCTTTCCCTGCGTGCTTCCACACGTGTAGCCGTAAACGAGCAGCTGAGTTCATAAAACACTTTCTTAAATATTGCTATGCACGGAAAGTGAAAAGAATGGCGGGTGAGCTCTGAAATGCAACAGTTACATGGGTGAAACATTGCTGCAGAAGTGTTTGTTTTTGCAGATGCTTCAGCCTGCTGTTCCCTTTGTTTGTGAAGGGTCTTGCCATCGAATCTCCGTGACTTTCATAGCTCTGAAGGTGGTTGGTACAGATGTAGCCTGGCTCCTTCCAGCACCGCTGATAAAGCTGCTTTCGAATCTAAAGAAGTAGCAGAACAAGCTGTGACCAGAGTGCTGCAGGAGCGGCTCTGGTTGCTCTCTTGTCCTCATCCTCCCACTTTACAGTTGTATCACTTCTTTGTAACAGAGCAGCTGTGTGGTGGCTCCCATATTCCTGCAGAACGAGGCCTCGAGGCACAGCTGTGGGCAGTGCAGCAGCACAGCCCGAAGGAAGGGACTTCTCCAGGTCCTCAGGGTGCCTCCTGCGCCCAGCTGGTTGTGTGCAGCTCCAGAGGGAAACGGCGCAGAGCTCTTCTGGATTGAGCTCAGTGTGAGTGCTGCTTTCTCACTCCGAATGGATCGCTGCTCATACCCAGTTCAGTCTGAAAAGCAGCGCCCTGTGGGGATTGTTAGCTTCTGCCCGGTGTCTTGGTGGTTGTCTCTTGCCTCAGCATCAGAGTTTCTTCCATTTTCTCTTTATTTTCTCTTATGAAAAGTAGCTGCACTAACGAGATGCATATGAACACCATGATGCTATTTAAATGAAAATACCGATGCGTAAGCTACTGTGGGACAGCTGTATTTATTCCCATTGCACGTTTGAATGCTGTATTAAATAGCATTGTTTTTCACAGAAAAAAGGTTTTTAAGGACTGGGGGGCATTTCCACAAAGAAGCCCAGGGCTGTGCTCACACACGCTGTGTTTCATGTGCTTGCCACGTTTCTGTGCACAGATCAAGTTAATGGAGTGCATGTTTTTGCTTGGGGCCTCGTGCTGCTGTCTGGAAGGAGAGCCGTGCTTGGAGCTGGAGCTGGGCGGTCTGTGTTGGAGGGAGGGCTGCGCCCTGACTGCGCTCTGAAGCCCATGCAGCAGGTTTGCTTCTTTCTAACGAGCTGCTGTTCTCTAGGCTGCCATTTCTGCTTCTAAAAAGAATCAAGTAAAATGAATGCGATAAAAGCTGGTTCTTGGAACGTCAAGTCTTAATTGCCATTGCTTGTGGTGGATGATAAGAAAACAGTGCCGGTGTGCGATGAAAACCAGAGGAATTTCTGTCGAGATGAGCCGCCTGCCTGCTTCCTGTGGGTGCTGGTTTGGAGTCGGCCTTCTGCCTGGTGGTGCAGAGGCCCTGGAAACTTGCAGGAACTTTCTGGTTGCTGACAGTGAGAATCTCGAAGTTCACTTCAGTGCTCAGGAGGCTGGGCCAGTTTCCAGCACGTGATTCTGAGCTAAATGTGGGCCCAGGTGCTGTAAGGGTCTGTGTCTCCTTCGAAAAAGCCCAACCTGCTGCTCTTCAGCAGCCGTTCCTGTGCTGTGCACAAGGGCTTGGGGCAGCGTTTGGTGCCACAGTTCAAAACTGAAATGATCAATGGAATGGAATTCTTATTACGTCCAGATCCTGTGCTGAGCTCAGAATCCTTTTGCTCTACCCACGTCGTGCTGCTGGCAGGCTGCGGTGCGGCCTCCCGAGTCAGGGAAAATACAGCTGTGATCTGTGGTCAAGAAGTAGGGCAGGAGGTCTGTGGTGGAGGAGTCCTGGGGGGTGAAAGAGCACTTGGAGAAGCTTTGTAAAAGGAATGGGGCCTGGCTGTGTATTTGAAAATGTCTTCTGATCGTAGGACAACACAGTGAGTCTGCTAAAGCATTACTTTGTTACCTTCCAGTACCAGATGTAAATTGCTTGTGACCTTGTAAGGGAAGATGGGTGATTTATCACTGAGAAGGATCAGAATGTGAGGTTTTGTTCTAGATTGTACTTGTTTGCTTGTCATTGTGGGGTAGAAGCAGAGGGATTGATTTCTGTCACTGGCATAAATGGATGTCCAAACTCCTTTTCAAGGCAGTGTTCATTTCTTTAACAAAACCTCCCTAGTTTACTGGAGAGACTGTTATCAGCACTTCATGACCTCGGCCATCAGGCAGTGATGTTTCAAGAGCAACCCCAGCCCTAACAGTACCTGCCCACAGATGCTGTCAGTCCCACATTGAAACGGCACTTAAGAGTCCGTTCCCTTCTTTCCTGCAGCTCCCCTTTAGGTACTGACAGGCTGCTCTCGGGTCTCCTGGAGCCTTCTCTCTCCAGGCTGCACAGCCCCAGCTCTCAGCCTGTCCTGACAGGAGAGCTGTTCCATCCCTGGGCTCATTTCTGTGGCTCTCCTCTGCACATGCTCCAGCAGCTCTGTGTCTCTGCTGTACTGAGGACTTTACATCTGGCGCTCAGGCTGGTAGGAAGAGGCACGCACGCGTCGTGGCGTTGCTCGCTTTGGCTGGCCGTAACAGCAGGGTCTGCCTGTCCTGCTTTCTGTGCCCCAGGTGACAGCGTGCTGCTGGTTTTCCTATTTCTTTGCACCCACAAGGAAAGCAGAGAAATAAAAAGGAAAAAGACTGTGTACAGATTCAGTATAAGGGAAACATGCAAATGACACAAATGGCTTTCCCAGAGTCATTTTGCAGAAGATAAGGGTTTTTTTTCCCAGTGGATTAGCGTTTGATGAGTTCTTTTTTCCTATATATTTTTTTATTGTTAGACCTTCTGAATAATAAAAGCAGGTGACATTCTGGTGAGGATGAGCAGAGTAGCCCTCAATTTAACTAATGTACTGTGCACTCGTTCTGGATCTTTGTCAACATACATTAAAAATCCTTCATCGGTTCAACCCATTTAGTTTTCTGAGAGTCTTGAGAGTTCCTTGCTGTTAAATGAATTAAGAGACGCAGCCAGTCTGGAAGGGGAGCTTTGAATGTTTCATTTCTGTTGCATAATGCACTGACACGTCTCGTCCCTGAGGGTGTCTCACAGGGCAGCCGTGGAGCGACGGCTGCAGTGGAGTTCTGTATGCTTGTGCCATTTTCCTTGGGGGTGTGCAGGTTGGGACTGAACCCTGCAAAGGCTGTGGCCTGTAGAGGGGCTGCTCAGTGCAGAAAGTGTGTACAGGATCTGTGCGTGCTTGGTGCTTCTGATTTATTTCTTGTCTTTCCTTTTTTTTGTTGGCCTCTGCTCTGGGCACCATTGAATCACTGGAGGCTACGTTCAGGGCACTTGGAATCAGGCCCCTGATAAGGGGTGTGTGTGTGTGGAGCCCCAGGGTTTGTTCCTTGTGTTGGCAGTTCCTCTGTTACAGCCTTCTTGGCCTAGGGAGGAGCTGGAGTTCAGCTCTTCCATGTTGCAGGGGGAAACGAGCTCCTCTTATGAACTGAAAATACACGTGAGGCAAAGACCTTAACTTTGTTACCATCAGAGGCTATTTCAGTGTGCTTAAATACACGTTCCATGCGTTGGTACAGCAGCATTATTTTTATACCCGAGGACTTCAGGGGAGCATTTGTGCTTGCATGAACTGGTCGTTGAAGAATTTTCTTTGTACGCTTTTGACATTTGGCAAACAGTGTTGCTTTGCTGGGGGCTTCAAGGCTAGTTCTGCTAAGCAGTCTTGCACGCAGAAAAAAGCCCATCCGGTTATTTTTGCAGCTTGTCGATCTTGATGCTTTTCTAAGGGTAGGAGTGGTTGGCTCCGTCATGCTATGCTTGCAAGCCACCACAGAAGTGAGCACAATTATCCTAGAGTAGTATTTTCCTCGGTCTCCTCATTTGGAAGTGTTTCCATACAGAGATGTTTCCACACACGCTGTATGGGAGGGAGGCAGGAGGCGTGGGCTGAGAGCGGAGCCTTTCCCAGCAGTAAACAGCGCTTCTGCCATTGTGGGCAGCTTCTGTCACGGCCTGCCTCAGAAAGCTGCGCTTCGGCTGACGTCATTGGCAGGCAGCTGCGGGGGCATCACATTATGCTTGCTGCCACGTTATTTCAGCTATAAATAGAGGCCTCGAGCCCTTTGCGCTGAAACCTTCCCCTTCGCCTCCATGAAAGCAGCCTGCAGCTCCGCTCTGCCCCGTGTCCGTCGGGGCGCTGCTCTTGGCCGTGTGGCTGTCAGCACGTCGTGCCCTTCTGCTTAAAGTTAAAGCCGGTGCTTTTTTCTTCACCTTTTTGTTTTAATGCTAACTGTGGGACTGTGGGCTGTCACTTGTCCTCTTCGCTGAAATCAGCAGCTCTTTTGTATCTGGAAAAAGTGAAATATCACAGGAAACAAGTCTATATTATGTTGAATTTCTTCCATGAATCCGAATTGAACAGTGAAGGGTTTTCATTGCACCGTTACTGAAAATGAGAATAGTTGGACAATGCTTTTCCCTTTCACTCCTTATTGTTTTCCCTTTAGCTGGGTATACATTATTCCTGTGGAAATGGAAGGCTAATGGAGGTAGCTAATTGCAGGGTAGAAGTCTCTAACAGCTTTCTCATGAATTCTGCTCATGCACGTGAGAGGTCCGAGCAGCATTCGGCCTCCTGAGCGCAGGGAGGCGCTGGCTCGTGCTGCCCACAGTGCTCCCTGCAGGGCCTCCACCGGCTCGCCTGGGGGCCGTCAGCAGCTCAGCGTTCTGCCCATGCTTTGGAGGTGTTTGGGGAAGCTTCACAAATACTTTCTTTTTTAGCTCAAGGCTTAAGTGGGCCCCCCTGGAGGTAGTTCTGCATCTCCACTGCTGTGCAACCAAACGGGTTTTTTAAGAATTGTTGTGAATATTGAATTGAGTAATAGAGTGAATATAGCTGTGAGCTTTCAGCTGAGTTTGGATCAAAAGCGAATTAGATGAGATGCATCTTTGTGTCCCTCCACAAGAAAGCCTCTGAAGCTTATCACAGGCCAGTCACAGAACGCTTCTTGTTCCTGCTGTACAGCAACCCAGCTGGAAACGTTTGGTTTTAAATCATTGTGCATGTTTGTTAAATGGGAATTATCCAAGCTAAAAAGCCTCAAACCATGGCTGAAGCCTAGCAGGTCTTGTGTGACCACAAGAAGTTAGATCACTTATTTTGATAGCAGTTTAGATTTTCCTCAGATGCTGACTAAATACATCTCTGTGCTTAGACGTAATCAAGATCTGTTCGTTGCAGACAAAGGAGGTTCCTTATGGTGCCTGCAGTAGGTGTGGGGACGTGCGAGGGCTCCCTGCGGGGCCCAGCTGAGCCTGGGGAAGGTTGCTGTTCGGTGGGAGCTGGAGCTGAGCGTGTCAGGAGCACAGGCTGTTGGCAGGGGAGAGGTTTTCTTCTTTCTCCTTGTCCTGTTGATCTGCATAGGATCCAGGGGCAGCTCTCCTGGGACTTCAGGCCACGTGCCTTAGATTTTGGTGACAGTAAGCGGATTGGAAGTTGCCTGGCCTATCTGAGAACATGTTCCTCTGAGGGTCTGCTTCCACCCCCTTTCCTGGAGCGAGATGGTGATAGAATCTCTACACCAATCCTGCTGCACAGAAGTACATTTCTGAATTAGAGCCATGTTCTGTGGATGTGAGCTGTGTTCTTGTGAGAGAAGTGGAGCTCTGGCGAGCTCCCCAGAGTGCCGGGGTGCTCCTGGCCCTGTCAGCCGCAGCGGGGTCGGCCACCAGCTCGGGGGGCTTGGCTCTGATGTAGCCGCTGTGCCAGTTAGCTCAGAGTTGTGATTAACACTCTTAAAAAGCATCTACATTCTTCTGCAGCACAGATGTTGTTTAAATCTTTTATTTGAGGTCTTAATTTATTTAGTGTTCAGTTCCCGTGTGGCCTTGCACTTGCATACCGTGTTTTTAAGTGCTTCTTTGTGTAGAGGGCAGTTTGCGTTGCTGCTTTCTAGACAAAGAACAACCTGCATGCAGACATTTAGTTCTGACTTTTGTTTCTCTTGCTGGGTTTTCTTTGTAGGCTTCCTGTTGCTGGGGGATGTGCTGATGGTAGCCTTTAAGTATAGATGGTGTGGATGGCAGAGAGAGGAAAATGGTTCCTGAAGTACAGTACTCACTGCTTCTGTGAGCTGTTTTGTAGATGTGTCCTGGAAAGAGGAGTTCTTACAGAGATGTGATGAAATGTGCCATGCCTGAAGGAGGGGACTGCTGGGGAGAGCAACAAAGAAAATTTCAAAGCATGGTAACAGATGTAAGTAAAAGCCCAGTGCTGTAGCAGCCTCCGTGAGTGTTGTTTCCCCTGTGCACATCTGCTCAGTGGAGCACCGCAGTCTTACTGCAAGAAGTGTCGCAGGTAGTGGAAAGTTCTAGTTTCGTGCCCTTAGAAGGACTTGGGGCTGTCTGGTGTTTCTGATATCCAGTTCTATGGGAAGTTACGGTAGGATTGTGGTACTGACTGTTGGATTTGATAGACTGTCACTTGGGGATCAAACCAAGCTCAAAGAAATTTGTGCTGCAGCAACTGCATGGGCTGTGGCAGCTGCAGAGCTTGGTGGTTCAGATGATTTGGCTTCAAAGCCTTCAGTTTTCCCACGCAGTTGTTTCTGTTCAGACAATCTGCAGCCATCTTCTCTGCTTACTGACCACATTGCCTGTCTTTTCCTTTGGTGACTCCAGCTGTACCCCTTGGTCATGGCACCAGTGTAGGTGCTACCTCTCAGATACGAGCATCACAATATTGTGCTTAGAATCCTGCCCACTTTGGTACCACGTTTTCCATCGTTGCCACAAGGCAGAGCTGTCCTCAGTCCCTCCCTCAGCTCTGCTGCTTACAAGGCCTTTTCGTGCCTGGACTCTTGTGATTGCAGAGAGAAGGATGACAGCAAGGAGGGAAAGGGCAGGAAGTTTGGAAAGTCCGTCTGGGAGTGATGAGACCAGGAGTGAAATGGAGCTAAACAAAGGTTCTTTAGCCAAACAGTATCCTCCCATTCTTGCTTCTTTACCAGGAAAAGCTGCCTTCTGTAGAGAGGAGGACCAGCCGGGCTGCTTGTTGTTCTGTAGAGGAAAGACGTGAATTTCGGATAAGTTTGGGTAGTGCAAAGATTTTTCAGTGCTGAAAAATATCC
Source organism: Pavo muticus (assembly GCA_016647715.1). Lineage (NCBI taxonomy): Eukaryota > Metazoa > Chordata > Aves > Galliformes > Phasianidae > Pavo > Pavo muticus. The sequence continues at coordinate 884,612 of JACDJE010000026.1, read as the reverse complement.
TTCATGTGGCTGTTTCTTCAGCTTGGCAGCCTCAGAGCTTTTGGAGAGGGGTTCACACGGGGAGCAGCGCTGCTGCTGCCCAACGGTTCTTGCATTGTTCTGCAGCACTGCAGAAGGGATGGGGAGGATCCCTGGGGAGCAGCTCTGTTGTCCTTTGGTTGTCTCTTTATGGAAAGTTAGATCTTCTTCATTTCTGACGTTCTAATGGAAATGAATGCTTCTGTAACATCTGTATCATAAATAGAACAAGCACTTACATGCCAAATGTCACAGTGCTCTTACTGATAGCCTTCAGCAGACATTGCTGGTTCACTTTTTGCAGTGGTGTTTCTCTGCATAGCATTCTGCACAATCTTTGCAGAAGGAATGAAAAATACATCCCTCATTTGGGTTTTAATACAATACAAATGCTTGCTAATTTTCTGTAGGGAAGTCTTTACATAAACAGATGCAAATGTTGAATTGCTACCATACAGCTCAGGGGAGACATACAACTCCAGTTCTGTGGCTGTTTATTATTTAGAAGAAGTATTCAAAAGGGAGGAAGTCTTAAATTCAGACATCTGGTGGGCTGACATGTTGCTGTGAAGTTGGACTTTGCATGAAAAGATCAGTTCATCTGGAAGTTCACAGAGCTGCAGTTCGGGAGGTTAAGGTGAAGAGTTCCCTGCAGTACGAGGCAGCGCAGGCTGCTGCCTCCTTTCTGAGGGAAGTGTCTGCATCGCCGAGTTTGGTACGTGTGCAACAGGGGCAAGATATCCAGCAGTTGGCAATGAGAATAGCTGTGGCTAGCAGAACGTGGTAGGGTTACTGTGTTACTGGGAAGTCATTCTTCCCTATAGAGCATCTGGGTGGTTCCAGAAATCAAAATTCTGGAACGTTATGAAGCAGTACAGAAGTGAAAGGCATCTGTGCTCTTTCTTCAATCCAGTAGCCCGGTTAGGATTGACACGTACATACGACCCATTTGTGCTGAGGACTATGATTCAGTTCCCTTTCTTTTGAACTCCGTATTATCTTATTCATTATCTTCTGTATTTATATGCCAGAGTACTGCAAGATTAACCATAGAAGAAAAGCAGCAGAATCAGCACTGACATCCTGGTGAAGCAATGGCAGTGGAGATGCAGGTTCTGTCACTGAGCGTGTAACTGCAGGGGACAGCTCGATGAAGTCGAGGCACGAGATGTCTTGGAACAATCACAGCAAGGTTCTGCTTTCTTCCAGCATCATTCAGTTCCGTTCCTTCTTCCCAGAAGAGAGAAGGTGTGGCAGGAATGAGTGAAAGCACTCTTCAGGAACGATGTTCATGTTTCCAGTAAATAAAGAGGTTGTCATAGAATGTTTGAAGACACATTTCTGCCTGATTTTCAGTGTTCATGAAACTGGAATCATGATTCTAGTGACATTTCCAAACACCATTCTAAGGAATGGGCCAGGTTTCCTGTTACCAAGCTGTTCTTGTCTCTCTCCAAATGCAGTTCTAAGTGGGCTCAAATTACCTCTGTATCTAGCAGATGTGAACATGCATCCCATTATTAGGAACATTTAAAAGAAGAGTTGATGGAGCACAGCTCACATTGCAGAGAGCTCTGCTAAAATTTATTATTCCCAAAGTTATACTTCTTTTTCTTCTAGCAAGCAGTGGAGTGAATTTGATGCTAGCGAAAGACTGATTTTGCAGCATAGGAGACCAGAATTCTGCTCACAAAGTGAGCCTCTTTGGTGAATATTTCTCTCACCACGCCTCTGTTCGAGCTGTGCTGCTGTGCGGTCTGTTGGCAGACCTGAGGTCCTTTTTAGCTGTTCCTCACACTTTGCTCAAACAGGCTAACGTCAGAGTCAGCTCAATTTCTTTTCTTTAGAATCTGAGTGAAAAGTTGAGTAGCCTTTACTTCCACACACACCATTCTTGAGCATCCACTGAGTCTGTCAGCTGGGATCATGCCTGTAACATTGGCATTTAGCATTGTCAACATTGGCTGCCTTGAAATCACCAGCTATCTTTCATCTGGGTCTTGAAACAGCTGCTAAAAGGGCAGTGATTTCAGGCAAGTAGTGATGAGCTGTAATTAAAAATAGAGTCAAGTCATCCTGTTTTCAAATCCATGTACATTCTCCTACACTCCAGCTCCCACATATGTACACATTCTTGAAGAAATGTTTGTTTGCAGTAGTTTGCAGCAGTGTAGAATATTTAATCAAAGACAGTACTTACTTGGACCACACATAAATGGGTCAGATTGCAGCCTGAGATGCCTTCCAACTTGGACCCCTGTGCAGAGACATTCACAGTGTGGATAGCTGCTGCTGGAGCTGCCTGCTCTCTTTTCTTGGCTCTCGTTCCTGCGAAGCTGCCAGGTGCAGAAAGAAGTACATGGTGTATCTCTGACCTTGTCTGTGTAACAGTAAGCCAGAGGATTTCCTTTTAAGTCACTGTCTGAAAGGGACTCAAAAGAGCGCGTTAGAGTGTAAGTTACATGTATTTGTAGGTGGGAGAGACTTGGTGTACTTAGCTGAAATCCCACCAGAAAGCCCTGCGACATGTGATCACCTGGTGCTGCGGTCTCGGCTGCGGCTCATCTGGGCTCCTGTCTGTCCCTGTTTGAAGCTGATCAATCTGAGAGAGAGCAGGAAGCAATTACCATCGATGGCTTTCCTTCCTTTGTAAAGTGCCAGTCAAAATGTAGTGATGTTGACTAGCACTGCTCCTGTTCCCTGTTGGAAAACAACCTTCGGTAGCCAGGTAGTTCACAAGTGGATCAAGGCCAAAGAGGTTTCTAACAGTTCTTTCTTTTCTTCCCTGTCACCTGTACAGAAATGCATATCCAGGTGTCCCAGATTACTCCCCCTTAGCAGTTTTCCCATTAGATGATAATGGCAGTGGGCATTAATAAGGAATAGGTGCAGTGCTTTAGAAGTATTGCATCCAGTTTGCACGCTGCTGTGTTGACGTCAGCATCATTTTGAGATGCAGTTTCCTCATCTATTAAACCTGTCTTCCTCTCAGATGGGAATTAATTACGCCTGGAAGTTTTGCTAGCCAGTAATGGCAGAGCTGTAATGTAGAATTACAGATGCTCGTTTGTGTTGTTGCGCATGGAAGTTGGGTATTTGAAGTTACCACACGCTAGTTGGTAAACCTGTAGGCTTACAGGGCAGTGGCAGTCAGAAGAAATTCCTGGCTAAGAAAGCTGTCCAGAACCTGGAGACATTTTCCTCAGACAAGCTGGTGTTACTTCCAGTCTTGAAAGACAGTTCTGCAGATGAAGCTATTTCTTGTAACATGCCAGTAGAGGTGTTGTTTTCAAACAGACCTTCAGAACTGTCCAACAGGAGATAAGAGAAATGTAATGCAGAGTATTCGTGTGATTCCAGCTCATCCAAGCGTAAGTGGATACAGCTCAGAGCGTGGTGTGGCGAGCACAGAGAGCAGCTGTGATCCAGGCAGAAATGTCGGAGTTGTCAGCGGGTTTTGCAGCTCACGCTGAATTTGAAGATGCTGTGCCTGCAGAGCTGATCTTACTGTTTTAAGGTCAGGGGATGGTCCTTGTGTAAGCTGCAGGAGGTACAGTTTTTGTACTTGGTTACTGGAAGATGAGTAGGGCTGGCTTGATTGAGTCAGTCATAGGAACTTCCAGTGGACACACTGAAGTTTATGTTGTTTTCAACTCAGGAAGTGAACTCAGAGACACCACTTCTGCATTTCAGGTCTCCAGAGATTTCATTATCAATGAACCAGGGCCTGAAGTTTCTGTTCAGTCCTTACTCATTTCTGATTCAGTCCGACTCCCACGGAATTTGGTGAGAAGTGAATGAGTGATGCTGTGTCCTAAGAATTGCTCAGGATGTAACGTGTCCATGCGCTGCCGTTACAGATGTGCTCTGCTCAAACCACACTGTACAAACCCATGTCATTCTTGAGACACTGGGAAACAGTCTGAGGGTGATGCAGGGAATCCTGATCGCTGAGCTTGTGGTGCTTCTTGTCTCACACACTGCGGGTTGGAATTCAGACGAAAGACATGTACAAATCTGGCTTGGAAGATGTCAAAAAGAGAACAGAACCTTACTTTCAGTAAGTACAGAAAATGTCTATGGAAAAGTGGGGTTATGATTATGGCAGGTGGTTGTGGGAGTCTCCTGTGAGTACCCATAAGGGCAGCAGGAATTAGTGTGAGGAAGCGAAGGAAACCATCCAGCCAGAGCATCAGAAAGCCCCACTGGCAGTGGCGGAATCGGTCCAGCTGGGCGTCTCACCATCCACATGCAACAACCATCCCTGCTTCCTCTCTTGTCACTTAGCAGTGTTAGGGTTCAGTTCTGGAGGACCCCCTAGGGAGGTAGCAGCAGGTAGGACGCAGAGATGGGGCAGAATCCCTGTGAGTGTGTTGTCATCTGTGCAGCCAGATCGTGACAGAGGATGTCCAACGTGACACGCGTGGTGACACGCTGCACTTCTGTCTCCGCTCATTTTCCATTGCAGCCACCAGCCGTCTTTCCTCTGTTCGCAGGGCAGGCTCTTCAGCAGTGCTCCTTGTTGGTGTTCACCTTTTTTCCACTTCCCCACTCCCGAGTGCTGACTCCTGCTTACTTCATATTCTCTGACATACATTTTGACATTAAATGCTGTTTTAGATCTCTGTGTAAATAATCTGTCAGATTTGCTCTTTCTCTCTGCCAGTTTTACCTCCGTTCATCTCTGGAAGATTGTGGACGACTTAAGGATATGCTTGTGCAGCCCAGCAGTAACTGGGACTGTTGGAGGGAATAAGGAGAGGTTTTTCATCACCATTCTGACAAGGTTTGATTGTTTTCTTCTTTTTTTGAGGCAGCTGGCAGCAGCGTGGACCTTTGTGTGGATGGAATGCTGGGGAATATACAAGTGTCACTATTTGAATCGGTGTTACAGATAAAAGTAGTTCTTACAAAGCTTGCTTTGTGTAACTTCCACAATAACTTCATTCTGTTCAGCAGCTTTTAAGATTTCTTCCCCTTTTGCTTTTTCTGCACTTGGCAGAGGTGGATGTGTTTGCTCCTGAAGGGACCCCAGGTATGCAGTGAGGAAAGAGCAGGGGTATATTTATTGTACACGGAGATGAAGGGGGAGGCAGAGAGCAGCCGTTCTTCTGGACGTGTCCACCTCATGTCTGAGTTGATTTCCGTGTGGCATTGCACCAGAGCTGTTTTTGCAGGACCTCCTCTCTGAGGTAGGTGCACTGCAGAGTGTGGCCATGCTGATCTTGAGCTGTGTGCAGCCTTTGCACTGCAGTCCTGCTTACTCTGACAAGAATGGGAGTGGATTCTGTATACGTATTTCTCTCCGTAAGTGTCACTTCCCTGCTTTTTGTCTTTTCCCCTCGTTTGGTGGCAGTACAGTGCCTTTTTGACAGAAAACCCAGCAGGTTTCAGCAGAAACACCGCAGGCCTCCCAGCAATGCCTGCGGGCTGCTGATGGCCTTCAAAGAAGGTGGGTGGCACTGTGGAGCATGGCGTTAATCACTGCACATGAGGGAGGAGGTATCGACTTAGAATCTGCAGGGGTGTTATGTATTTCTGATAGAGCGCCCAGCTAAAAGAAAATCATAGCTGATGTTTTTCATACATAATAACCCTGATTCTCTCAGAGCATTTCGTGTATTTGGTATTTAAATTAGACTTCATTTAGTAGTAGAGCTTAGTGGATCATCGAAACCAAAGGCGCAGAATCTTTAAGTGTTTTATCACCCTTTTCAGTCTCTTCAAGTCCTTGTCAGTGTTTCAGCAATTCTTTTACGGCTGAGTTAAAGCAGGTGTGGAAATCTCCGGGTTTATTTGAAACAATTACTCATTTCCGTAACAGAGTGTAAAAGAAGCAACACAGTGACCTAAATGTAGATGAGAGACCCTCAGATTCCTCCTTAAACACAACAAACACATGCAGTCATTAAGAAAGCCTGTGTAAGCTCAGAAAGCTGATACTGGACAAGAAAAATGCTGACTGAATTGCAGTGGCAAGCACTTCATCTTCCTGGAGGTCAGGGATGTTTTAAATAGAAGAGTTTTGTCCTCCTCATTTAGCCCATTGTCTCTTTATTGCTGTTTGTGCTAAATTCTTTCTGACATCCTAAGAAAGCATTGATTGTTATGGAATACAGGACCTAAAGTGGCCATCGTGGCAGAGTGTAGGAATATCCAGATTTCTTCCTGAACAAAAAAGTGTGCAGTTCTACTTACCGGTGTGAGAAAAAGTCCTCGGTGATGGCAGTCTGAAATCTCCTCAAGCACAAAGGCTGCTCAGCAGGCAGAGGTGTGATGGCCAGCATGAGCTGCAGCTGGTGTTCAGCAGCGAGCACGTGGAGGTGAGGGGACTATCAGCATTACTGTGTAGTCATGGAGGAGCTGGGAAAAGCTCTGCTCAGTTCAAGGTGACGTTGAGAGGCAGAATATTCCCACTACCCGTAATGTTCACATGCAACTGTGTCTTTGCAGTTTGCAACTGATACTTAAGTTAGAAAGAATGTTAATGTGACAGCATGTCCTCTTCTGCTGAGGAAAGGGAGGTGGCCAGGCAAACAGCTGTTAAGTGTGTTGATAGCAGCCAAGTTAGGTGTGAGATGTTTTATCTACCAGCTCCAGCATCGAGCAAAAACTCGAGGGCAGGCGAGCCAAAACTGGTCTGCATTAGGCAGCATTTCTTTGCTGTTATGGTTTTATGCTTAACACTTCTTATTTGCTGCCTCCAACAACTCCAACATGACAAAACTGAAGGTTGTAAGGGCAGGGATTGTGACTCCTGTTCCATCCTGGGATGAACCCGATCAGTTGATTCTACTCCAGAGGGGTTTCTTTACAGTCCACAGCTGGTGGAGGTGTGTAAAAGCTCTCATTCCCCATACTTGCCATTCTCATGAGAAGTTCAGCTCGGGCTTAAGGCTTGTGCCTGTAGCATGGAAAGCTCCTTAAAAAAAAGAAGAGGTAAAAGAAATGCAGTGAGTAGCAGGTGCCATAGCATGAGTGGAAGGCAGTCCGTCAGCCGAGGGTCGGTGTGCTGCTGAGGAAAGGCCCAGAACATTACTTCCCCAGCTTCTCATCCAAAAGAGTGAAAACACACGGAAACAAAAAATACACAGGAAACGTTTTTGAACAAATTCCTGGTACTTCACAGCCTTTGGTTCAGTCCTTGTGCGTGCTTGATTGTGCACAGAACACTCACCTGAGATCCACCTCGAAGTTCTGTCAGCTGTGCTTTGGAACAGCGGGCACAAGAAGATGCCCTGGAGAGGGCGCTGAGACCTGACGGGAGGCATCTCTGATGGCCAGCAGAGCTCCGAAGGCAATGAGAAGCTGCTTTGCCTTGTTAGAGCCTTTGGGGAGACATTCTCACGAAACAAAAGGGAGTGCATTAAAACAAACAGCTTTTTGTGTTGCTAAACAACTCCAAATGCCTTCAGAACTTGCACAATACAGACATCTCTGGTTTGGCAGAGCTGATTTTTGAAGAACTGACTTCACACACTGGTTTTGTTCTGCTCGTGCTGTGGGTGAGCAGTATGAATGCCACACTGAAACAAAAGGGAACGCTTTCAGCCAAATTCTCCTCTCACATCCCTGCAAACCCTCCAAGCCGACTCGATAGCAGCATCGGTACAGAGGGAAAGTATTTTAACTCCTCAGATCCCTGAAGTTTATGAACCATTGGTAGAACTAGGGAGATGCAGAGTGGTTCGCTGATCCCAGCGCAGAGGGGCCAGGCGCCTCAGTGAAGCTCGCTGCGCTTCCAGGCTTACACGTTGTGATGCAAACAGTAGGTTCCCCAGCAGAGCAACACAGCACCGTGCTGAGCAGCCATGGACAGCCAGTCTGCTGGTCTGATTTGTAAATAAGGTAAAAAAGTGTTTCTTGTCTCAAGGTACTTGTGATCTAGGTAAGTATGTCACAGTAAGCTTCTGTGGAGCAAAATGACCTCTTCTAAGAGGGGGGATAGGAAGTAATCCAGCCTTTCTTTTCATTTCCTTTGGTGAGCTGGAACCCAAATAAATTATCTGCTTATCTGTGCATATAGAAAACAAGTTGAGAGTCATGTTTCAACTGATGAAGTTACTGGAAGGAAGAACGTAGGCACTGCATCTTTTGGTTGCTTGTCCTTGTTACAGTGAGGTGAAACCGTGGCTGCTGTTAAGGTTCCTCAGCACCTAAAAAGGCCCTAGAAGTGGTCCCTCATCTTCCCACTCCGTGTCGAATGGTTTTGCTGCAACCCAACTTTGCGTAAGGAGGCTTAGAGGAACTGGGTCAGTTACCACATACCGACCTTGTTTAAGGTTTGGTTTTGTTGCCTTGGAAATTGAAGTGCAGGAGTGAGAGTTTGGTGATTGAATGTCGTCAGCGTGTCCGCGCAGACGCTGCGCTGAGGAGTGAGCCCCGCGCGGCAGCGACAGGCTGGCCTCAGGGGCAGCCGCAGGTGGCGAAATGAGGGTCGTTGTTGTTGTGCAATGCTCAGTTATGTTTGGAGGTCACAGTAGCGTCTTGCTGGGCAGGGGAGCTGCACCCTTTTAAAACCATTAGTGAAGCGGCAGCCGACAGTCTTGCTGCGGTTAAATTGTGTGTGTTTTGTTTGTTGTGCTGGGATGGAGATGTTTCATTGCTGCCTGTGGAAAAAACTGATTCACCCTCAGCTTCCTGGGCTTCCTGCTGTAATGGGGATGGAGGGGGATGTGGATTGAAGCATGTTTTGTGTGTGTGAGAAGGGAAAATGTGACACAGAAGTACAAGCTTCAGAAAACGAGAATAATGAGGAAGTAGTTTAATGCAGTTAGCTATGAATAACGAGCCAGTTTCTTTTCTTAGTCATTACGTGGTGTTCTCTGTGGTATCTGAGCACAGCAAGTATCAGAAGAATCTCTGCATAGCAGGTGGGGGCACACAGCCATGTTACGTTGCTCCCTGCTAAAGTAAACTAGCAGAAAGGACATCTGGAGACGAAAAAGAGCCCGTTTTTGCCTTCCTAAACTCTTTTCAGAGTGAACTTTGTGTTGGACCTGCGGGCTGCCCCAGCTGGGATGGGCCCTATGAAGCAGGCAGTATGACGGCAGTTTATGCAGAGATGATCCCGTTTCTTGTGTCAGGGTTTGCATTTGGGTGTGTGTTAATGTGTGAGAGCAGCTCCCTCTAGTGATGAGAAGCTGTTATAATTGCCATCTAATGCAGTTGAATAACAGTAACTTCCTCGTTGTGCCGTGGGTTGCACAGACGTGCGTGTCGCTCATTCAGAGATACAGTAACCTGTGTAGGTGGCTTTCAGCATCTTGCTTACACAGCTTGCTGAACTGAACGCTCTGTGCTTCATCAGTGCAATCTGCAGTGCTCGTGGAATTTTAAGAGTAGCGTAGAATGGAACTGTAAATGTATTGGCATTAGGACAAAAGTCTTCACAGCTTTTTGTACTTTCTGCTTTGTTGTTCTTGTGATCTCCTAGTTTAGTCCTTCATGCTGCAGGAGCCCCTGTAACACTTCACTGGTTTGCTCCCTTGGTTTGGTGCTGAGGTGAGAACTGCCTGTAACTCCCATTCCTGTTCTTCCACGGGGCGCAGAGCCCGGTCTGCACTCTGAGAACTGCAGAAGCTCTGCGGGCTCTGTGCTGAGAGGTGCTGGCACTGTGCCTGGGTCCAGCAGAGCAACGTGATTCTGTAGCACGCTTAGCTGCAAGCACGTGAAGGGCATGGTTGTGATTAGCAGTAATAGTCATGGGACAGCGTGTGGATCATTTAAAGGTCTTTGTCACCGTATGCAGAAAATGGAATTATTCCTAGAAGGCCATTAATGCTGACAATTAAGGGGCATTTCTTAGAAACATCTTTGAGGTTTAAGAAGTAATTTGCAGAGATTTTAACCCTGAGTGTTTCAGGCACTGTAAGGAGTGCATGAGCTCATGCACGACTCTTCCAGTTTTTGTTACAGCTTTTTTCTATTTGCTTCAGTTTTTCCACTAATTCACTGATAGCTTTTTAATAGAAATCGTATCACTTTACAGTACATATTCAGTTTCTTCTTTTCCAGATGCACAGGTATGTAAATAATGGTATGATTCGTGATGGATACTTGTGTGCTGTCTCATTCCCGTGACTTCACGCAGTTGTTCCGTTTGTCCGAGCTGTGTCATGTGCAGGGATATTTTTAGCTGGAGAGGAGCCTGCGATGGGATGTCAGGTGGCCGGTCAGTTGGAAATCTGCACTTGGAACATGAATGCACCGCAATTAGGAATATCTTGTTAATGTGATTATTAACAGTGCTTGTTCTCCAAGGCAGTTCCTGGCCTCAGCCCCCGGCTGTGACTGGAGGGTTTCATTTAGGAACAAGCTGTCTGTAGTGAAGAAGTGCTCTGAACTTCTGATATGGTTTAGTGCTCGTGGTAGCAGTGGTAATGGGAGCACGGCTGGACTAGGTGATCCTGCAGGTCGTTTCCAACCTGGCGATTCTGTGATTCTGTGATAGCTCTCACTCCTGCCTTACTGTGCCAGGACTGTTCTATGCAGTGTTACTGTTTAGTCATAAACACTGATGTGAGCTCCACTGTCCTCAGTGGTTGTATGAGAGCACAGGTGAGGTTTCTGTCATCTCTGCCAAAGGCTGACAAAGAGCACAACCTGGTGCCTTTATCGCGGGCTGACGGAGCGGTATCGTTTTGTGAGTCATATCTGTTTATTTTTCTGTGCTCCTGCAGTTATCCCTGTGTCTCTGCTGCCCAGCCTTCTGCTGAAACCCGTAAGTCAGAACTGAGAGGAAAGGTGATTTGGGCAGTATAAATGTGCAGGTACCTAAGAGAGGTGAAAGAACGGAAAAGCAAGTTGGACAACGAGTCATTCTGTGCCAGTACTTCTGGTGGTGAGTAAAGAAAAGGACAGACTTTGCATAACCTTATGCTGACCAGCTACTAAACTAGGACAGACATCAGAACAGATGGCCTGATGTTCTCCCACCTCAGCCACCGCTGTGAATGTACAAGAGCAGCAGGCCTGCAGAATAGAGAACTCTGTACTGCCACGGCGTGGAGATGAGTGATGGCATACCAGCAAATCCAGGGCACCTCAGGGTTACCCTTCCTAAAGCAAAACGCTTCAGTATTCCCGAGCACAAATTGCCAGGTGCTTCCTTCCATCCGTATTTTTGCTTCTTTTGTGTTTCCTCATTCAGTTAATTTAAAGGTTAAATCTCACTGCTGCTCCCAAGTTCTGTTACAGTTCAAGAATCTCACGCTGTTCCTGGGAGGAGCCCTTTCTTTGGCTTCGGGTGTCTTGGCTCCCCTTCTCTGAAGTCTTTTAGCAGCGTTTTTTCTCTTGACAGGATGCATTCTAATTGATTGCTTCGTGCATTAGTATTGCAAGATAGCAAGTCTGGAAGCCATGTTCTGGCAGTAGTGCGTGTTCTGAGCAGCTCTCTGTGGAGATCGGCTTCCTTGATGCCAGTGGCTGAACTTTCACTGCAGAAGTTGTTTTGATGTTCTCCCTCTGCTTTTAGGGATGTTATTGTATATCTGAGGAGATAGAAGTAGAGCGAAGCTGCTCAGGTTGTCCAGGAAAACTAAACTTGAGTTACCGTGACTGAACAAAGCAGAAGTGAAATGTGCTTGTGTCTTGTTGGCCATCACGTGGTCGCTGGCTCTCTGGAAGAGGCCTATCTCTGTGCACTGAAGATTAACATTTCTTCAGTCACTGTTTTTCAGTCTTTCCTTAGAAAGATCACTGGACTTTCTTTTCTGAACGTGAAATGAACCTTGCTGCCTTGAATCGGGGGATTCACACAAGGGAAAATGAAACAAAAGCTTTGACTCTGCGTCTCTGGGCCAGCTAAACAAAGCAACAGATGGTGTGTGAGCGTACAGTGAAAGGTAGGATTCTTGTGTGACCTCATAAGAGACACAGTAAAGCTTTGCTTCTCTTCTTCTGTCATATCAGAACCTTCTCTCGCTTGTACAGAATTCTCCTCTAATTCTGTCTGAATCACATTTGAGATCAGATGTTTAAAATACAGATGTTTAAACAGATGTCAGAGTGAGCAATGAAAAGTCATTCATGTTGTCCTAGCGTATACCAGTATTAATAAGCTCTGAGGCTTTCTAAGTGAGTTACATTACAGGGCAGGGCCACGGATGTCCTTTCCATCTGCCACGTCCTTGTCTTCAGTAAGTGGACAGTTCCATGCTTCTTGCTGCGTGCTTGGAATTCAGCATGAAGGTGTGAGTTGTCAGAGATGGGAGAATGTGCTTGGTGCTTATGGCTCAGTGACGTGAGCCTGAAATGAATTTCCTTCTCACTGTGATTTCCTTTTATAAGGGGTTCTTGACAGAGAATCTGGCTTTAGTCACCTGTGATCCTTGCTGGCCGTGACTGTTCTCCTTGGGAGCAGTGCTTGTGTGCACACAGCAGTTGTTTCTTCATTCTGAGTGGCACCAGAACGTGCCATTTGCTGTCCTTGTCACCTGAGCCGTGTTTTCCGCCTGAAGTCAGTGCAGACCATTACAGTACAATGAGTGGTGTGTCCCCAGTTTGAGACTGCTGCTTGCGCTGCTGTGGCTGATCTGCTCCATGGTTTGCACTCTGAACACTGGGGGACACTGCTTGCTTGCCTCTCTGTAGCTGTACTATGAACACACAATGTGTGTTGTTCCAGTTAAACTCGAGGGCTTGAATTCGTGTCTTCTTCCTTCACATGGCCCGCAGCTTCTAATGCTGTTTGCAGAGGATACAGAATTCTGCACAGTAGGGTTTTGTAGTTTATTCTTGTTAATTGAATGAAGGAGCTAAGTAATGTTGCAGTGATGCTGGTGAGAAGCTTGCACGTAGCTTCCTATAAGAGACTGCTGGATTAATAGTTGTACATGTGGATGTATGTCCAGGTCAGATGCAGGAAGAGGAGTCAGTGTCTTGTACCTGTCACTTGTGTGTAGGCAGCGCCCCTCTGAGCTCACACCTTGTGTCCTGTGCATAGCTTTTGACACAGTAGAGCAGCAGAGCTTGTGTTTTCACTTTGTAGTGCCTTTGGTTTTCAAACCAGCCCATTCCATCGAGCTGGGGATGGCAGTCCTTCCTCTCAGAGGACCCTCAGAACTTTGCTGTGCTGTGAAGTGCCAAGTGGGAGAAAACAGAAGGTCTTCTGATAGTCTTGAATATCTTCAGCTGTGTTAATACTATTTAAATTTCTACCTGATGCCTTGTAACCACCTGTGTCCAAGTTCTCCTCTCTCTGATCTGTAGGTGTGGCTTTTCTTTTCCCCTCAGCTCACTCACAGCATTCACGATGCCGCCTGTTTTTTACTGTTGCTGAATTCTTTGTCCTTGAACCAGCACCCAACGAATTGGCAAGGAGGGAGGTTAGATGTGTGTACATAAATAGCAGAAGTCTTACTTACTGCCTGATGGCCCTTCCTGAATTGCAGATTATGGCTTGATTTTACAAGGAGAAGAAAGGGCACGTGCATGTCCCTACAGTCTGTGTAAGGGTGATGTGTGACTGTCCTGAGAGCGGGGATTCCGCCCTGCAAGAAGCGAGCAGTGAATGTCCATCCTCTTCCTTGTAAGGTCTAACCAGAAGCAAAAAGGCCAAAACCTGATCCCACAGAATTTAATGCTCTTAGTTAATTATATTGTGTTCTGATATATTGGTGTTGCTTTATTTCTCTTTTCAATTTATTAGTGGAAATTTGATTAGTATGGATGAGATATTAATCTCAGTGCCCGCCAGGTGATCTGTGGCTGCATTACTCATCGGCTTGCATTGATTTTGGAGCTGCTGTGTCTTTTCGTGCATTGTCTGTTAATGCTGATCTTATGCTTCATTCCAGAGTGAGAGAGCAGTGGCATAAAGGTGACCAATAAGAATTCCGTTGGGGAGCAGCTGTTAACACTCAGCTGATGTAGGAGATTCTGCCTTTAGCCTTACTGTCACAGAAGTAATGCCAATTCCACAGCTGTGTGGCTCAACCTGCAAAAAGAGAATGCCGCCCTGCTAACACAGGCTCACAGGTGTGTTTTCAGCTAGGAGCTCCTACTCTGCAGCCTTAAATCCGGCTTAAGTCTTTGCAGCCACGTTTTCCTCTCTGAGAACAACACTTGCCTGCTTTCAGAGGATGGCTTTTGGGTGTGAATGGCTGGATTTGCTTGGCACCATTATGTTCAGAACATGCTGATGAACTTCTCGTAAACGTACGAACTCTTATCAGGTGAAAACTAAGTAACAGATGGAGGCTGCTAAGCTTAGTTCTCTTTGTAGGCACTTGCAGGACGTGTGAAGAGCGTGCTTTGTGAGCAGGCGCTGTGATTGTTTGCAGACCGACCTGTCCTCGTGCTGCAGCCTCGGCTGCCGAGCACTGCAGCTCCTCCTGCGCAGCGCATTCCCAGGCACAGTTGCGCTGTGCTCGTGTGCTGAGAGCAGGGCGGGGGCTCGCAGTGTGAGCGAGGCGTGTCGGGGCTGTGTGCACATACAGTGCGGGGCCGGGGGCTCTCAGCGTTTCACCTCCCCTTTCTCGCATCGCGTTTCACTGTTGTATTTGAGGTCTGCTGTGCTCTGCAGCTCCCTGTCATACAGCGGGGTCACTGCAGGAGCTTTCAGGACAGCCCCCCACTGGCAGAACAGTGATGGTGTCAGCAGTCCTCTTACAGTAGGATCAAGAAGTGCATGCAGTAATTTTGTCCCAGCGCTGCAAAGCCAAACCAGCAGTAGTAAATAAAACCTACACAAACATCAAACTGGTAGACAAATGGATGGATTTCGTTAAAAGCAATTCTTGCGGCTGTTCAGTGGTCACAGTGGCCAGTGCCAGCCAATAAGCAGCGCTTTGCAAAGCCGGGCGTTTCAAAGCCTTGGAGACATCTCCTGAGTTGTGCTTCTCTGAATGGTGTTACTGCATTACTGAACAGGAGTATTGGGCTCAGGAGCACCCCAGAAGCAGTACCCGAGGTGAGGAGCCCTGCTCCCCCCTTTCCTTTTGGTAAAATAAACAACGTCTGTGTGCTGGGCTGCTCTGCAGGGGCGTTCTCCTGGGATTGTGGAATTTTGCTGCTGGAAGGAGTTGTACTGCAAGCAGTTGGAAGCACCGGAATTCAGGAGCATCCTAGTGACCTGTTACTAAAAAAAACAGAATGGTGGGGACAAACGTAAGCAGAAGTAAAAGTGTCCCCTCCCCTGTTCTGCTTAACGTGTCTGTAAACTCAGGGAGAGACTGCAGTTTGCTGTCACAAAGCTTGCAAACGGGAGAGGAAGAGCTGTCCATTACAGTTACGGTGCTCAGTGCTTTTTATCCATCAGATAAAGATGATAAGTTATTTGGGGGTTTTTAAAACACAGTTTTGTAAAGGCATTTTGTGTTTTTTCTTTCCTCGGAGGACAGTGAATAATGAAATGTCTTCTTTCTAATTGCTATTAGCATGTAAAGGAACATCTGATGTTTCTGGTTTACTTTTGCCTGGGTAGTGAGCCGGGGGTGCGGGTGGAAGCATGGGGCAGGGGCTGTGCAGCCGTGTCCTCACAGCGTGCACATCTTAAGGCAGCTGCTGCCGGGGGAGCCGTGAGTTTCCCGTTGATGTCAGTCCTTTACGCATGCACATAATGCTGACGCATTTGCCTTTGATTAAATAGGCAGGATGGGTCGTTACTCTTCTAGCAGGCACAGTCTTCTCTTTTAGCCCTTAAGCTGAAGACAGGCATTCATTTTTACTGTAGATGTGTTATGTGCAGTTCCTTCTGTTGTTTCACTTGTAACTTGTTCAGTAAATTCCAGTTGTTCAGAGTTGGAAGAGAAGCTGGCTTGTGTCCTTGCAGATTGTTTTATCACTGGTGCTAGTTTTTTGTTTCTTCTTTGCCCACTTGAGTGTCTTGCTACCCTTAAATGTTCTCACATACTGATAAGGACCAGTATTCATAGTGTGTGTGTGGCTGCATTACAGCACCTGTGTGCAGTAGCTGGCACACACCACAGGGAGCCGTTGCTCTGAGCACAGAGCGAAGCCGAATGTTGGAGGAGAAACTGCACCAACATTGCAGTACAAGTTTCCTTCTTTTTTATATTGGCAGACTTGTTCTAAGGTAACACAAGCTCATTATAGTAAGTATCTGCAATGATGATAGGTAAATTTCTTAGGCTACACCCAGAATTCTGCTCCTCCCCATGATAGGCACAGACAAGAAAAGGAAAAGGATGGCAGGCTTTTAGCCCTAAAATCCTGGCTGGGAAATGCTTGGAGTAGTTGGGTGATGCAGTATTTCTGACCTTCACACTGCTGTTTCCTTAGCAAAGCAACAACAGTTAATTACTCTTGTGGTAAGTTTCTGGTTTTAGAGTTTATTTGCTGTCGTTGTATTTATTGAGTCAGCCATTCTTGGTACACTGCAGAGAGCCAGAAGTTCACGTATTTTGCACACCTTCTTGATGAAACATTTTCATTGCATGCAAGATGGAGAATTTCCACGTGTCTTTGGACAGACTCTCAGTGTATTTGCATTGTTTGGAAGTGTGTCCTTGAAGCTGCTGCATCCTTGCTACCCTGACATCCTATTCATGGCAGTGCCTGTTAAATCCTCCTGTTCCTTCAGGCTGTTTTTGTGTGCCTGCCAAGCGTTTATTTCGTACAAATGAAAACAGTAACCTTCCCTGTTATTGTTACTCTCTTCTAGAAGGATAATTACTGATTCAGATCTTTCCAAGAATGCTGCTAACAGAAAAGCTACTTCACCTGCTTAGAGCTGTGTAGTAATTCCGCTCCCGGTTTGTAGATGTAAGACCATGAGGGCGATACCAATGCGCTGTTCCCGTGGATGGGCTGCATGTCGTCCGTGGCTCAGCTCTGCCACGAGACCACGCTCCTCTGATTTCCTGCCTCTTCTTTCCAGAGCACAGGACAGCAGGGGCGGTAGTGCTGATCTTTGCAGCCGTTGTTGCCAGTGAGCCGGCCGTGCAGGGCTGTGTGTGCACAGACAGGTCGTACGGGGAGCTTTGGGGTGGTCGGTTTTTCAAAGCTACTGATTCCGGTATTTATACCAGAGATTCAGATGTGCCTCTGATCTTTTGAGGGTTAGTCTTGCATACACGAAAACAAAAGATGAGCTGGAATGATATCTCTAAGATGTAATTTCCCAAGCAGAATGCTTTACAGCCCTGTACATTCCAATCAAAAATGCAGAAGAGCTGCATTATTGACAGAGGTGGCACAACCCCAGCCCTGGTTGTTTCTTGCTTTTCCTTTTGTTGAGATACACCATCATCCTCTAATGCCTTTGACCTGCTAATGAACATTTTCAGTGTGTTGAGGTATCACCTTGCTTGTGCCGGCCGGTGTTTCTGAAGGCTTCATTCCGCTGTCCAGATCCCTCACCTCCCACCCAGCACTACAGAAATAATCTTAATCGAGGTGCTTGCATGGAGGGCTTTTGCACATTTGCACATTTGCTTGGGACATTTTGCACATTTTGCACATTTGCTGGGAGCTGTGGATGCAGCACTACCTACTGCATGTTCATTTTCTGCCTGCGCACTTTTTACATGCTCACGTTCTGCTGAGTCTTCATTTATTAAAGAGAGCTCAGACCCCGTCAGTGTGAGGCTAACACCAGTACCCACTGGTGCATTCTGCGCTGTATTTGCACATGGCTGATTGACAGGGATACTGCTATCATTGCTGATTGCTAAAATGAAGTCTTTTCTAGTGATGGACCCTGAAGCCCACGCTGCAGCCCTGCACCTTAGTGTTCGTACAGGACAGTGCAGCTTGATTTTGACCTCTGTGGCCTTGAACCTGAGCAGAAGTATTAAATGCTAGAAGTGGAGTACCTGTTGCAGTGTATTATTCTGGTATCCGCAATGTATTTGATGACTCAGAATGATTTCAGTGGAGTTTGAGACATGAGGGTGTACGTGGGCAGGGAGCTGCGCCTTGCTTAGGCTCCAGTGGTGCACAGCTCAGCGCTGAGATTGAAAGGAGGTCAGAGGAGAATGCCAGTTACTTCAGGTTGGGAAGGGCTGTACGTCACCTGCTGAGGTGCTTCAATCATCATCTTTGCAAGTTTACCATGGATTTTTACGTCAGAAGATCAACCATGATTCTTGGAGATGTAATTATTTTGAGTAACCAGTGGGCAGCATGAACTCCAGTGGTAGGACTTGAGCTACTGTCATCCATTAATTCTGTACTTCGTTAGGTTGTTCTGCCAAAGGAGGGGCCAGTCCTGCCACATGTGCTGCTGGACGCTGACTTCGTACTGCGCTGCACTGCAGGTAGGCTGGAGTGTGGATGCATTTTGCAGTGGTGTAAACCTGAAATAACTCCAGCAGATCCTCCACAGCTGTTCTGGGTTCGTGCCTGGTGTAGAAGCCAGTCCTGTGTTGCTGCTCTGTTCTGGGAAGGCTGCTCAGAGGCTGTAGAAGTTGCTGAGCCCTTGCTGAAAATTTCATTTCATCCTGAGTTCTTTTGAGGTCTTCAGTCTGCCTAAAGACCTCGGAATCAGTCCTGGCTTGCAGAGCGTCAGCACCGCGCATGAGCTGCGCTCCCGTTGTGTTCTTTTATTAAGGAATGGGTTTTGTGAAGAAGAGAGGCAGGAGCTGAAGCAAAGCAGGTAGCCGTGTGTAGTATGCAGTGTTGAATTCTCACTGTGTGCTGCCGCTGTCGGAGCTCAGAGCTAGGCTGGTTTCACTGGAGGTGTCACCACAGCTGGTGGCGTTTTCTCCCTGTTGCTGGTGCTGGCGAGCAGATCTGTTCGACGCTCAGCACTGCCCTGTCTTCCTTGGTGTTACTCTGCAGCAGGAAGATTTGGGAATTAACCAAGTGATTCACTTCTCTTGGCGTTCATTTCTTTGGCCCCAGCACCAGCTGTTCCTCATGGCTCATTCTCCGTACATCTCTATGCCTGGGAGGAGCAGTCAGGCACGGCATGTGTGAGTGGACTTCCAGCATGCTGAGCACATTGTAGTTCCCAGATCTTGTCCATTCTCCTCCTCACATAGCATGTTGCTGCAGAAACAGAAACATTTAATTCAGCCAGGAAACTTTCAGGATTGGATTTACTTTCTCATCTTTTTAGTTGTGATTTATGTGCCCCAATAATGAAGTGATTTTGCTTTTTACTTCATCTGTTTTAATCTTTAAATTGAAAGTTATGGCACCATTTTTCACATGGAAGCTGTCATTTCCAAGCAGAGTTCTGTCTCAGCTAGGCTGGATGAGCTGGGCCAGTAGCAGGCTCATTTGAGTAGATGGGTAAATTACTTCAGAATGCTGTCTGGTCTGAAATTGGTTTGTGAGAAGCCATTTAATGCTGGCTCAGAATCTGGGGCAGTGCTTTTCAGATTAAACTCCATCAAACTCAGAAATGATTTCCAAGTTGCCTACCTTTAGAAACAATGAGTTTCCAAAAATGTTTCCTCTGGGGAAAAAAGAATTGCAAACCTGTCTTTGTAGCTAGATTATTTGTACAGTTTGTCTGTAAAAAGAACACATTCCTGTGCAGGATTCTTGCAGCCTGTCACTGCATCCCTTGCTTTCCCCCCAGCTCTGTACACGACGTGAGCCATTCCCTGGGGCAGTGCAGTGCCAGTTCGTCCAGTCTTCGTTAGTTATTTCTGGTGCTCTGGTGAACTCTGATGAACTCACGTGGAAGCTAGATATGCTCTCAGTGTCTCTGTCACCATGCTTCTTTTATGACTTCAGAAGCTGTGGACTTTGGCTGTACTAATTCTTGTCCTCCAGCATCACTCATTGACTCGGTGTCTCGGGGAAGGCAGTGCATGCTGCTGTGACAGTGCCCCAAGACAGGTTGTCTTTCCTATTAACTTTACTCACTCTGGCACATATGCGTCTGTTTGCACTCTGTTCATCTAATAGGAGGTTTGTAATCTGTGTTTTTGCATTAAGATGAACATGGCAATCATTTGGAAATTCACAGTCTTTCAGACTAGGACCATTACCTGGATAGTACTGTTCAAAGAATGGGAACCAAGGGGTTTGTGAGCATAAGTCGTGATGAGACGGGTCACCTTGTGCTGGCTGACTTGTCCTGGTCTCTCAGGATCCTGCTTATTCAGGGGGAAGGTTCCTGCTTGCATAATGCTGCTGTGGTGTGGTTTAGCCCTGGCAAGCAGCTAAGCACCATGCAGTCAGTTGCCAACTTCCACCCCCCCGGCTGAATGGGAGGAAGGGAATCAGAAGGGCAAAAATTAGAAAACCCCGGGGCTGAGATAAAGGCAGTTCAGAAAGCAGTGATAAAGGCTGCACAGCACAATGGCTGACCACTCTCTGGCCGATCCCAGGCAGTCCCCAGGCAGCAGGCCCCCACCCCCCAACTCCCTCACTTCTGTTGCTGAGCACGGTGCCACGTGGTGCGTGATGTCCCTTTGGTCAGCAGCGCTGGCTGTGTCGCCTCCCAGCTCCTTGTGCTGCTTGGCAGCTTGGGAAACAGAAGGGACCTCGACTGTGGGTAAGCACGGCTCAGCAGCAGCTAAAAGATCCCTGTGCTGTCAGCACAATTTTCATGACAAATCCAAAACGTGGCACCATACCAGTGAAAGAAAACGAGCTCCATCCCAGCTGAACGAGCACACTTGCTGTCAGACTTCGGAGCGCAGCTGGTTGCTGCAGTGTATGGGCTCTGACTTGGCAAAGTTGTTGTCACGTCTGTCAGCTGAGCTTTCTGGTTTTATGGCACCATGCTCTGCCTGTGACGGGTTAGGGTTAGGATTTTGGGAAACTGCAGTACCTTCGTCCAGTGATAATACTTAATGGTTTTATCCTTCCAAGGTTTTAAAAGGGTTACTTGGCTGTCTTGGCTTCCATCTCTGGGCTCGGCGGCGATCATCCCCAGTTGCTCTCTAAGGATTTAACACCTGTAGGCTGGTGCTTCCCGTGTGACTTTCATCCCTCCCAGTGTTTCTTGCTCTGGTGGGTCTCAAAGAAGAGCGAGTGATAATTCTGCACGTAGGTTTGGAATATATTGGCTGTTCTTTTTCCAAGGGCTCTCGATAACGTTGTGGAAGATCAGACAGGAGGATGAAAAAAAGCTTTCCAAGAACATGTTAAGCAGAACGCACATGAAACTGGCTGTGCAGTGGCTGTCCTGGGAAATGTCCAGCGTTCTCTTTTCCTGGGAGCTTTCCTTCAGATAAAAATAATACTTTGAAAAGTGAATTCCTCACCTTGCCTTTCATCCATGTCCTTTTTGTTCGTTGCGGGTTTTGTTTTGATTTCTCCTAGAGAAGAATGAAGACCCCGTTTTCTTGCTTGGCCTGTGTGTAAATGCACTCCTAGCTGTTGGTTTCCAGGCTGGAGGAGCACTCTGTCCACTGCGCTGTTCTGCTTGGCTCAAGATGGCAGCGCTGGGGGAGCGCCCCGTGAGAGGAGTGGTAGGGAATAGCAGTGGTCTTACAGCAGCGCTGCAATAGCTGGTATTTTCCTATGTCTGAGGAGTAGTTTGGTTTGGTTTGGTAGACGTGCCCTCGTGACATCCAACAAGCAGGGTAATGAAAAGGAATGCCAAATTCATTATTTCATTAAAAGTCCTGGTTCTGTCTCATCCTCATTTTGCGAGGCCTTCCCCACTATTCCTTAATAACAGGACTGAAATTGCCGGATGTGTTTTTAGTGAGAATAACTCGCTGTTATTCTTTTGCATACTCTGTTGTTTCTGTTGTATTAGGATGAGGCACAGCAGCTTTTGAACTCCTGAGGAATTACCAGTTGTGTTTGTGCCACTGGTAGACTTCACAGCTTCATACAGAATCTCAGGTAAAATTTGGTAGCTAGTAGTGTATCTCAACAACTGGTTTTCTTTCTTTGTTCTTTAAGTGCACCGTTGGGAAAGGCGAGACCAACCCCTCACTGATGCACAGAGCGCGTGGCCCGCTTGTGCTCGGCAGTGAGGCAGACAGCGCAGCTGCTGCTGAAATGCACTTCTTGGTTCTCATTCTGCCGTTCATCATTTGGTCATCACACTGGGCTCCTCGTTGTTTTTCTGAGATTGAGCCTGTGCTTGGATTTGGGTTTTGTTTAGTTTTGTTTAGTTATCCTGTTTGAGACCATGAAGCGTATGAGAAACTGTTTGCCAGTTACTTGCCAAGGCTGCATGCAATTATTAAGTTTGGCAGACAGTTTCAGTTTTCAGTGTGGAGATGGCAGTTAAGTGCTACTGAGGAAAGAAGTTCAAGTTCTGTGACTCTAACCAAGCAACACATGTAGTTCGTGTACAGAGGTAGCTGTGGAAGATAGAGCATTACAGGCATAAAAGAAGACCTGGTGTGAATGTGCAGCAGGCCAGTCTTTCAGGACAAGATAGTGCTAAACAGTGTCTGATAAAGACCTCTGTCTTAGCATTCTGCTGATGGTAAATCGTTTTACTGTAATGTCTGGCTCTCGGTTACATAATTGAGCCTTTTTCCTTTGCAGCCATGGATGTTGGAAATGACATTTTTTCTTCTTTTAGTAGCTAATTGGTTTGGAGGACAGCCAGCACAGCCTGTCATCTGGACATCGTCAAACAGCCGCACCCGCAGCGTCCTGCTCCTGTGAGCGAGCGCCCAGCGGCCCCAGCGGCCCCAACGGCCCCAGCAGCCCGTGGCTGCCGACTGCGGGGGAGGGCGGTGCAGGCCGAGCTGCGCTGCGGCTGTGGCGGTTTCGGGTTTTTGATGGAATCCCTGCGTTCCTGACGCTGATAACTGCACGGGAGTTCAGATGTCCATTTCACTGAGTGCTGCCTGTGTCTTGCCACAACTACAGATTGAAGATGCAGATGTTCACAGGGGATTCCGTGGGTCCCTTGGTGGTGGTGAACAGCTTTCTGCAGATGACTGTAAGGCTTCAGAGACTCGTGGCAAATGGCACTCGGTGTGTGAGGAGGAGCCCGGAGCCTGAGGTCTCAAGAAAGGTTGTAGATTAATATGTGGGACATCTTTTTGTTCTTTGGAGCCCAGGTCTCGTCCTTGTTGCTGTATACTTAGCATGTATAATCAGACATGAAGTAATTCTTAATACAGCAGCTCTTCCCACTTCAGTTTGAACTTGCTGTATATTTTATATTCAGATACAGGCAACACATTCCAGGAAAAATAATTGGATCCTTGAAAATGGGAGTATGTAAGAAGTACAGAGTAAATGCATTTTCTTTTGGCAGAAATTCTGGACAGTGCAGTACTTGATCCAAGGGAGTAAGAAGGCTTTTATCATCCATTATCTTTCTGTGCTTAAAGCCACATTTTCCTGAGTGCTTTTCCCCTGTGTGAGTGCTGATACTTTCAGCATAAGGAAGGATCTGAGGTTCCCTTACAGTGATTATGTGCATCACCTGATGTTCTCGAAGGCAGGATGCATGACCAGTCACTCGTGGGCAGTGACTTTCATCAGGCAGAGCGATCTGAAGATCAGAGGTTGCTAGGAATAAACAAAGAGTTTCTAATGAACAGAAAAATGAATTCATTAAAAGGAAGTGCTGCATCTTAGAGTTTGGGAAGATGAGGGATAGAGATAATTGCAGACACCCAGTGGAGTTGGGTCTGGCAAAGGAAATCACAGAAATGCTGCAGAAGTCCTTAGTCATGTACGAGTGATTTTACAGCATAAACATGTATAATTTGCATTTAACTTTCCACAGTGGTGAAAACCTTGCAAATTACAGTACTGCATATCAAATTATAGTTCCTCCTGGTGAATAGTGACAGGGTGCTGTTGCTTGTCATGCAAAGCAGTGAGGAGTCATAGCTGCTCCAGCAGAACTCTACCTCTAGTTTTAACGTTGTTTTCTTTACTGCCACATTTTTGTGTAGTTCAGAATTCAGGGAAGTCAGCATTACAAACAGTCTCATTTTGGTTTAAGAGACATTGTTTGGTAACGTGTTCCTACTACGGCTTTATTAGTCTGTGCATGTTTAGGTGGGGTTAAGTGCATGATTACTTTCTGACTTATGTTGGGATACTTCTGTCGGTGTGACTTTCCTAGCACAACAATGCAGGGTGCTGGTACTGGGAATGAACTGGTTCTAATTTTTGTTTCGTTTGAGGATCTGCATGTGTGTCACAGAAGACTTGTTCTGGTCTCACCGTTTCCACTGAACGAATTTGAGTGAAGGAGCACTTCAGCAGCAACATGAATGCGATGGAGCGCTTCCTGAGCAGCTGCCCGCATGGCTGCCTTTCGGAGCGCAGGGTGTTGGGTAAATTCGTAGAGGACAGATTCCCTGCCGGTGATGGACACTGTGTTAGAAGTAAGGAATGAACTGCCAATGGAAATTCGCTTTATATTCCATAGTGATCTTGTTACGTATCCTTCCCCATGGCTCCTCACTGCGTACTTAGCTGGCATACCAAGTGCCATCCTGCAGCAGGCTGATCCTGGCTGTCAGTAATGTTTTCCTTTTTCCTCCTCATCACACCTGTCATCTCCTCCATTTGCATGCTAGCCCACTGCCTGTGTTATTCAATCATGATTATTGGAATGAGGAATGAGGTTCTGCGGGCGCGCAGTTTGTAAGTACCGTCTGGGAGTGTGGGGAGTGTGCATCTTCGCTCCGGCTCTGTGGAAGCAGTACCAGCCATGGTGAATGCCAAGCACACACGTTTGGAAGGAAAAACAAGGATTGAATCTGTGTTTTGCTGGAGATGAGCCGTTGTGTACTGTGACAGGCGCTCAGACCACATTATCCTTGTAGATGTATGACTAAGGAGGAGCTGTGGGACTTGGCAGAGCTCATTATGCTGAGAACTCGGTGTCCGCACGTGGGCTCCTGCCAGGCGGGAGGGAACAGCCGCGCGCTCAGCAGGTGGCCTCAGAGAGCCCCGAGCTCAGCGGGGCTGCTGCTGCCTCACAGCTGTGCCGGGCGCTGGGCACCGCGTGCCGAGGGGCTGTGGGCAGCTTTGCTGTTATTCATGCAGTCCATTTTCATTTGGGACTATTAAAAGCTTTCCTGGTGTGATTTTGTCACCAGCACAACTCGCAGTTGCCTGCGTGCTCTCGTGATTTCAGCTAGGCTGCCTCTTCCCTGCCTGTTGTGCTTCTTTGCAGGACTGGTACGGAAGGGACGCATCACACAGGCCCAGTGATGGTAAGGTTTCAGGTACTTTGTGCACAGATGTATTTTTAACGTGCTGGATGGCAAACAGCAAACTTTCCAAGTGCAGGTTGTTTCTGACAGAAGCCTTCTTAGTCCATAAAGCACTCATTGTTTAATCCAGATTCTTGCATCTTTCTCTTACCTAGCAGAGTTAGGATTGTTAGGATGCAGTCTAATTACTCATGAAAGGCGTTTGATCTGTACAGCTGGTATAACTTGAGACACTGTTCTTGTGATACTGTCTGTGTTGGAGCGGAGGGTGACTTATTCACAGGCCCTGAGCTGCAGCAGAACATACTGCTAACCTACAGCTTTGTCTGGTTGAACAGCTGATTCCTGAATGCTTGTGTGATGTGCTGAGATGCCATGTTTAAGCAAAAGCGTTTGTACCCTTACAGTCACTCACTGTCAGCCATGGAGCCTGCGGAGCAGAGGCGTGCAGACACAAGAACACATGGCTGGCCGTGCCCCGTAGCAGGTGTCTGTGTGTGCGTGTCTGCAGGGGGGTTTGCAGGGCATATGGAGCCATTTCTTTTTTGTGTACAAATACTTCAGAGCAGTTTATGCAAAATAAGTCTGGTTGAAGTACTGATGAGGTCCCTGGGACTTTTTAACGAAAATTCACATTTTAGAAAGGATTGATATTTATCATTACAGTTTTTTAAATGTTTTTAAACAAACAGACATTTAGGATTCATACTGCATTCATAATTGAATTGACGATGATAAAATACATACTGCCATGGAGCAGTCCACTGGCACACTGTCACAGCGACCTTCACTGACTTCGTAATTTAAATCTAGCAGGACATGGAGGCCATCGCAACTCCGAAGAGCCTGGGAGAGCAAAAAAGGCTCATAAAGGCTCCTAATTATCTCATGGAAAAGTGGTGAAATGAAAACCCACAGTTTACTCTCGTGAATTATAGTATGCAGAATGGAAGTACCAGCTGCCACTGGGTTCCTGAAGGCATGTGTTCATACGTTCATTGCTTGTGCCGTCAGAATTACTGCACTGCTCCATTTTAGTCGTGTAGAGGCGGCAGTCATTTTACTTCATATGCACAGCTAGAGGGGTGTTAAGAGTCAGGTCCCAGTGAAGCCTGCCTTAAAGTAATCGTCAGCTGAGGTTTTCTACTCTGAGTCTGCATGATGGAGCAGTTAGCAGGAAAACAGATTTCTTACAGTATTTTTAATGAGTGCAATAAATGGCTTTGCACTCAATTAAGAAAGTTGTGAAGAGTCTTCTATGGTAGCAGCTAGCTGAAAAAGCCATTGGCCTCATTGGCAAGCACAAGTGTATGGTGCTGCCTCCAGGCTGTAGGCACATGCATGCAGTCAGCTTATTGCTGCTCCTTTGGCATGGCTGTATTCATGTGAGAAAGGCCCAGGGGGATCTTACCGCTGTGTAGAAGCGCTCTCAGGGGGAGGGGAGCAGCGGCACCTTGGTGTTCCTCGCTGTGCCCAGGGCAGGACGATGGCAGCGGGCATGGCTGGGTGCCGGGCACAGCCCTGTCAGCGCGCCCTGCTCTGTGCTGACTCGGGGCTTCAGACTGAGACTGGCGGGTGTGAATTCACTTTTCTAGTGAAAAAGAGTGAGGTGATTATTGGTTTGGACAGGCTGTTTTGAAAAGGCTTGTTCTCATGGAGCAGGGCAGTGTAACATTGGGGCGGCCGCCCGTGCTCCCAGGTGCCGGTGCAGAAGGGTGGAGGTGCTCAGTGAGCAGCACCAAGCTGCTGTCCAGAGATTTTTGTTTGACATGGAGGAATGAAGGGAAGCTGGACAGAACGTCACAGAAATACAGACTTGAATGTTGTCTCCCCAAAATACACCTGGTGTCATGGCTTACACAGCAGAGGATGGACATCAGGGGCTCCAGGGCAAGCGATAACTTCAGCCCTAAAAGACTTGTGGCCTTGAGGCACTGATAGATGCTGCCTTAAAATCATACCAGAACTGCTTCAGAAAGCGGCCGGGTTTCAGAACACAGTGCACCAAGTAAGCTTTATTTTTTTTAACTAGGAGCAAAGGGCACAGATAGATCTCCCATACACGTAAATGCGAGGAAAGGAGTGCTTTTTGTGCGGACAGACGTGTAGCTCTGCAGGCACAGCGCTGCTCCCCGGCTCCATGTTGCTCCTTCTCCATCTGTCCTGGTTGGCTTTGTGCTCTCTGTGTCTGTTAGCTCCTGTGTGGCTCCCAGGCCTCATCTGGGCTTCCGGAGCCACTGCTGCCAGAAACAGCCGTCGCCTGGGACTTTGGGGTAGCAGCTCTCTGGTTTATCTCTGCAGTTAATGATTGTAAGCTGAAGAAGGTTTCTTATTTACATTTGTTTTCGCACGCGTAGCACTGAAGTTAAATATATAGAATCTTGTGCTTATTTTTTTTAGGCGAGACTATAAGCATACAAATCAGGCTGTTTTCTGAAGCTCAATAAACATGAAGGAAGCAGCATTTTAATCAAAATGAAGGAGTGCATCCTAGTCACATTTCAGCACATGTATATTTCATAAGTACATTTGCTGCAAAGCAAATACAGGATGAGATTGCTGTTACACATTTTCTCGTCTCCTTAGCTTTTTCATCCCAAAGTAGGCTGCCACTGCATAAACTAATGATAATGTGGGCCATATTTTCTCATTAATGTGGAAAGCAGGCTAGTAATACAAAGCATTTTACATCTTTGGTATTCTTGTCCCTTGCCATTTTTCAGCAACTAGACTGGTTCTCTTCAGTTTAACTTTGTGCGTTTGACTTTGTACCTTTAGCTCCTAAAAATGCTGATTTCTGAGGATTCAGTGAGATAGCATGAAGTGCCAGATCCATGGAAGAACAAGAGACGAGGCTTTGAGCCCCCTTACACAGGATAGCTGGGTGATGAAGATGTGGGCTCTCTCCGCTGAGCGGCTCAGTGGCTGTGTATGTTGGGCACAGCGCTGACGTAAAGCTGGCATTTGAAATGGAGCAATAAGAATCTTCAAAAAGGCAGAAAAAGGGACAAGTGTCAGAGGTGTTATAAAAACTCTGGAAGGGCCCAGCCGGTAAATGAATTCTAATGCGGGATACGGTGAGTCCTGCCTCACAGTGCATGAGTGGGCGCAGACAGACACAGCAGCAGCACTTCACAGCTTCTGATCTTCTCAATTTCCCTGTATCCTAAGAAGAGATGGGAACAGGCTGTAATGCTCGTGTGAGGGTGTCTGTGACAGGACCTCCCGTTTCCTCATACGCAGGTTTGTTTGAGGCAGACACAGCTGGGGGGGGTTACTTCCAGGTAAGCCCCTGCAGGCCAAGAGCAGCATGACGCCGTGCGTGTCCTTGCAGCAACCCCCCTCACATCTCTGCTGTTTGCCCGCTCTTTGCAACAGGAACTCAGCCATCAGCATTTGTTTCTGCCTGGAATCTTCTTTAGAAATGTGCTTATTTAATGTTTAAAGCAAGAGAAATAAAATATTTTCCTTCAGTGTATTTTTAACACATCAGGTAAGGGTCTGCTCAAACCTTTCAAGAAGCCCACGTGAGACCTGTGGGAGAAACAGCGTGTACCTGCTGGAGGGCTGGTGCTTGCTAGTTAATGGCCTCTGCTATCCTCTTCTGGTGCTCTCCTCCCAGGGTTCTTGTTGCCTTTGTTCCAGGAATGGATTTGTTGGAAACTTTCTTTAGAGAATTCTACTTTGTGCAGACTTTCTTTACCTGTGGGCAAGGTACTGTTTTCTTATACAGAGACATCACAGCATTGCTGCATGAAGAAGGAGCTTTCAGACGTGGGGAATGATGGACTGCTGAAGGGTACCTGCTCACAGAGCAGCATGTCAGGAGTCTGAGGTACGAAATGCTCGTCTTTGAGAGCAGGCACTCGCTGGGGTTTTTTCATCTTGCACAGGCTGCTCAGGGCCCTCAGCCTTGGTTCTTGCTTCAGCAGCAGATGGGTCTTTGCCATTGTTTTCCTCTCATCTACTCAGGTGGTTTTCCTTGGCAGTATTCTTCTTCCCGCTGTCACTGCTGACAGATACTGCTCAGTTTTGGATGCCTTATGGATGAAAAACATTTTCCATTTGATAACAGTTGGAAAGCTCTAAATTGCAGGTAGTACTTTTGTTGTTGCTTTGCATTCCTTCGGTTTTTTAGAGATATCTATTTACTGTGATTCAGGAGGATTTCCCCCTCATCAGTCCGCCTTTCTCACCGGTTTCTGCCTGACGCGGAGGAGCACGGCGGTGGTGTGAAGCACGGTGCTGCCTGGGGCTGGGAGCCGGGCAGGGCTCCGGCCTGCGCCCGGTAGGAGCGGCAGTTTAGGTCTTGTGGCTCCCTGCATTGCACAGCAGGACTCTGTGCTTATTCCTGGGTTTTTACGGACAGCTGTGATGATTTGGTTTCAAGTTCCGTATTTAAGCGCTGTGATTACGTAACTGTTGCAATGTATTGAGTTTAAGCAGTGAGGTGTTCACGTCCCTTTGCTGGTGTGGTGTCAAAATAACACTCCGAATCAGGGAAGTGTCCGAGTGAGCTTAAAGCCTGTAGGTCTGAGTTTCTCCAATAAACTTGAGTTTTTCTGGTCTTACCCTCTTAAGCAAACGGTGCTTTTATGAGGCCTGAGTATCTGGAACGTTTTTCTTCTTTATCCGTGTTAGGAACTTACGTTTGCTGAGGTCAGTCGTGGGCCTTGTCTTACACTGCACGTGAGCGGGTGTAAGGATTAGGAAAGTTATTTCCAGTTTGTGGAATGGTTAATCTTCAATATGGTTGTGTGTTTAATGTTACCACTGACAGAGAACTTCTCCTTCCTGTTGCATATATGCGAAAGATGGACTCAGCTCTGCAGTCTGTGCTGGAATGAGTAATCTTGTTTATCTCTTTGTGAAGCCTGGGTTCACTGGGGGGGTGGCAGCATGGTTCCTGAATGCAAACATGCAGAATACAGCTATCCCAGTTTCTTTTTGTAGGGTTATTGCATATGATGCATGAAGTTGGGTTGTAGCTTGTGACATTCTGTTGTAGGTGGATCTAGCTGGAGAGTAATGCTGCTGGCTGCTGGCAGGAGGTGGCTGTGGGGTGTCTGTGTGCAGATGGGTGTGTTCAGATTGCAGTGAGGTTGTTCAGGGTCATGAAGTGCAGGTTATGGTGAAGTGGAACATGGGAAGCAGGAAGAGAGAAGCAAAAGAAAATAATACAGAGAGGCAGAGGAAGAATATGGCATAAGAGAAGGAACAGGCAGGAAGGTAATGGGAAGCAAAGATTTCAAGGAAAGAGAACTAGGCAATTAGGTGTGTGGGAGAATGAAATGGAGTGAGATCAGAAGTCATTCTGAAGTGAGCAATGGAAAACGTGTGAGAAAACCTAACAAAATGAAAGTAAAAGAGTAGAATGAAGGTCTGTTGGTAGATAGAGTTGAGAACAGGATTTTTTCCTTTTCGTTTCCTTCTGTTTCATTCTAAAGCTCCCTCTTACTGTACTGCGCTGGTTTCTGTTCCTTTTCCTCTCTCTCTCTTACTTTTTGTCTTCTAAGAACATCAGAGACATGTTTGATCATGGCATACAGCTGACTGCAGCTTTTTCACTGCACTGTTGAGCTGGAAAGCAGCTGATTTTAAACCTGCTTTATTCCAGTTTGAAGACAGCATGGATTCACATAACAGATAGAGCCAGCATTGTCTGTCAGTTAAATCATGACTAGGTAGAATCCCCACTCTTTTCTCTGGGAAGAAATGTTGGTGCATATCTTACTCTTTATGTTGCCAACGTAGATCTAAAACTGGAAATGTTTTCACTGGAAACCATTGTGTGAGGAACTGACACTGCCCAGTTTGTTTCTGTGGTAAATGCTATCGCTGCATTGAAAGCTCTTATTAATCCCTCCGACTGCCTATATGAAGTTACAAATCATACTTCAGCAGGGACCTGCTCCAGTGCCTTCTGGAGCAGAAGGATCGTGTGGAAGTAGGTAAGGAGCTGTGTGACTGAGGGAAAGAGCTGAGGAAATCCTAACACTGCTCTGGTTTTGAGACTTGAAAGAAAAAAAGGGCTCAGGAAGACCATTTTTGTTTTCAGACCATCACGCATACCCTGGGCAGCATTAGAAGTGCTGCCAGCAGCTTGAGGGCAGTGATCCCTCTCAGCACTGGGGAAGCCACCCCTGGGGTGCTGGGTCCGGTGCTGGGCCCCCAGTGTACAAGGGACGTGGGCACCCTGGGGAGAGCCCAGCAAGGGGCCATTGAGATCCTGCAGGGCCCAGAGCATCGCTGTGGTGAGGAGAGGCTGAGAGCTGGGGCTGCTCGGCCTGGGGGAACCTCGGGGTCCCACCCGTGCCCATCAGTCCTGCGGGAGCTGCCGGGGCCCGGATCCGGCTCTGCTCAGCACAGCCCTGCCCTCAGGCAGCGCTGCTGGGCCGGAGCTGCACAGGGAGCAGGGAGGGCTGGGAGCAGCTCGGGGGCTGGGGAGCAGGGCTGGGCTGCAGGGCTGCAGGGTGCCCCAGCCCAGGACTGTGTGATTCCTGGGAACAAAGGTGTCATCTGCTGAGGCTTTAAGGAAAAGGCAGTGCATGTTTTACTGAGAATTCAGATTAAAAATTAATTAAGAAGCAGATGATGAGCCTGACCTTGAATCAGTTCTTAATGATGGGGTATTTTGTTTCTGTCTCAGTGTAAAAAGTCTGTTGTACTTCCTGAAGAGGTATGCTTTGAGTAGGCAGTGAAAGGCATTGTTTTCCCTTAGTGGGTATGAATGAGTCTTTGCACATTAGACATTTGAATTGCAGAGATTTTTCAGTATTGCTTCAGTTTTGTGTTAGTGAACCAAAATTAGCAATAAAATACATATGAGGAAAGCAAGCTGCCGTGAATATATGAGGAGATTTTAAGTGCTTTCTGCACAGCATTAACCCTCAGGCTGTGACGTTTGTAGTAAATCAGCCAAACCTCGACATGTAAGGCATAATGGACTGAAAAGCAGTCTGCATGGCCCAAGGGACTTCTGCGTGGATATATCCCTCTTAAACTCTGGGTATTCAGATGAGAGTTTCCCCAGCTTGCTACACCTTCCTGTCAGTACTATTACTTTCCTATCAGTATTATTGGGTTCTCTTGAGTATTTTCTTACTTATTAGGGAAATGTTAATGTAATGCATAAATAATTGCATAAAAATGACCATGATTTTGAGCAAACAGACATTTTTTTTCCCTTTTGCTACTATTTGTAAATACATGTATGGGTTCTCTTCACATTTGGTAAGTGATTTTACCAGATGTGGTTTATGTAAAGTCCCTTGAAAACACCTCATATTCATTAGGTGCTGCAGTGTTACGGTAACGCTTTGCCGATCTGTGGTGTTGCAGTGGTTGCCACGCATTGCAAATGGGCAGAGAAAAGATACGTTGGCTCCTTTCATCTCCCGAACTCGGGTACAGTTATAAAGTAGGCTGACTGCAGTGAAGCCCCAGACAAGGCAGCTGTAAGAACTTAACTGCTTGGAACTTCTAAAATGATAGGAGGCCTTACGGGGTGTCAGATGAGTGCCCTTCGGCATTGCACAGAATAACCGCTCTGCTGACAGACTGAAGTTGTCTGTCATCAACACTGTGTTTCCTTCTACACCAAACGCAGTGGTCCAGTAGTTAAATGGTGGACTTAAGGGGATACACAAATGCTGTTCGGAGCTCTAAGCTATCAGTAATATTTCTTCTACCTTACAGCACTCAGCACGCTCTGTAAGTGCGCGTAACCCACGCGGTTTTCCAGTGAGCTGAAATCTGTGATTAGCGTTTAGCAGCCGAGCCTCAATCTAAGTGAGCCATTCTGCCATCGGGAAACAGGTGTGGCTGAGAAGTACCCTGAGAGGGCAGGGCATAATCAGGTGTAAAGTTATTTACTTATTTACTAATAACGTAGGAATGAGTCGGTCTCAGTCCCCTCTGCAAACTTCCTTGCGTTCTCATCAGCTTCTCAAGCAGCAGTGGGTATCTTTGATGGCAGTGTTAATGGTTTGTGGAGCTGTGGGAGCTGGCAGGGAGACAGCGCAGCATCGCTCCTGGCCTGCCGACCTTGGGTCCTGCATGGAAGTTTTCATAAGAGCTTTGAAAACAAAAATCCAATTATGGATAAGGGAAGTTTGTGTAGAAAAATGTGAAGCTAAAAGCTGTCCTAAGCTGAAGCAAACATTTTCTTTCATAAGTGCATACCACCTAGTGAAAGGTAGTGGGAGAGTGCAACTGAGTGCTTCTGCAGCCTGCAGTATTCCTTCCTTGCTTCCTTCACATTCCGTGGGCATGTTGTCCTTTTGAAGAGCTCACGCTTCGACTAAATCTTTCCATTAAAAAACCTAAAAATTCTTCTGTAAGAGGAAGGATTTTGTTTTGTCTTCTCCTGTGTTGTCACATTTCCAGCCTTTCAGATACAAACACAGTCGTCCTTAACATCAGCAAAGCCGATAGACCTTGTTTTACCATCACTCAGGATTAGTTAGCAGCCGTTTCTTCATTCAGTATTCAGGAAAAGACTCCAAAAACAGATGCACGTTTGGTCACCCTCTGGGGAAGAAGTCTGAGGAGGCGGTTGGACTGGGTGGTCTTGGGGGTCTTTCTCAGCCTTATGTTTCCATGGCTCTGAGTGTGATTTTTAGGGACTCCGAACCCAGCTATCACAGAAGCAGTGGCTAGAGCTGCCACATCACTTCTCAGCCCGTATAACCTCTAATATCTTTTCAAATTTATTGAAGCTGTTCGAAATAAACATTTTTTTAGCACTCTTAGGGAATGCCTGAAGCATGCCAGACTGGCTTACCTCGTGCATTTCTTCTACAGTATCACTTGGGGGGTTTTTTCAGCTTTGCTCTTCCTGTTTTTCTGACCTGTTCCAAAGCTCCATGTCAGAATAAAGTCTTCCTAACGCGGCCCCAGGAGGACCTCTCTAAACGATCTCAGCCTTCTCTGCTGGGAGAGTTTCAGACATTTCCCCGTGGCCTTTCGTTCCGGCTGGCGAAAGGCTGCCACCTTCCTGCGCCGCTGCTCCTCTCCTTGCGGCTCCTCTGGGAAAGCCCAGCACGTTGCAGCCTCCGTGCTTGTTTGGAGGATTCCTCCTCTGGTGCACGAAAGCCATCTCCTTCCTAATCAGAAAGCCCCCTGGTCTTCGTAACGTATGTGTAGAATGGACAGGCTTCCTTTTTTCAAAAGAGGCTTCATCTTAGCCGTGGATGCAGTAAACTGCATCCCGTGCTGTGTCTGTGTCGGCAGATATCATTTATGGTAACGTTTGTGGTTTCAAGTTAAAGCAACACTGTCCTCTGTGCAAAAACTGCATCACTTCAAGAAAGCCCAGTGCTAGAACGGGGAGGAGTTTTTTGGTGTAAGGGAAAATGCAATTTCTTGGCTCTCTAGAGGCAGAGTCGTGTTCCAAAGCATTCGGACTTCATTCATTAGAACTGGTTTTGATCCTGAGGGTGAATTTCCTGGTCTGCTCATTCAGCCTTCCTTGAACAAGGTTAATGGGAGAGAAAACAGTGAGGAGGTAACTATGAAAAGAGAAGTGAGAAGGGAAGAGAACCTGCTGCGGAGCTCGTGGGACTATGAGCGGGCCGTGCAGTGCGCACAGAATGGCAGGTGCTCCTGTGGTCATTCATTTTATCGCTCCTGGAAGTTCTACGTCTACAGCTGACTCCTTGCTGCTCCTGGCGGGTTCTTGGCTGGGTCACTCCTTGCTTTCTTCTGCTTTTTTTCATCCTGTCAGAAAGGGGTAATTGTTTCTTTCCAGCTGTGTGGATTCCCCGTTTAACCCTCTCAGTGCTGTGTTCCACAAGGTGAGCTGTCGCTGTCCAGCTCCTGCTGGAAGAGCAACGTTTCCTTTTCTCCAGCACGATGAATGTGTTTAGCAGTGTCTATTGTTACATGTGCTGGATTTGTTTAGTGATTATGTGGGCTTGCACTAGTGCAGCTGTGATATGGGTGTTCTGCTGCTAGGAGAGCTGTGCAGCAAAATTAACAGCATTCATATCATGCTGTTCCATGAATTATATTCGTAGCCTGCTGTGCTCTCTATTAGAAAGCAGGCAGTTCCTGTGAGGAGGTGTGCTGAAGAGCAGCATCCCTGCTAGCTGTCTGTCTCCTCCTGTCAATTCATTGAGCCGGTGGCTGCTCAAAGAAAGTGCCATGGTGGAGTGCGTTGTCTCAGGAGAGCCGTTACAGCACAGCTTGGGGAACGTCTTACTCTCCACGCTATCCAGACCTGAGCTTCTCTCCACTCTAATAGCTACAGATTTTGCTACTATCTCTGTCTTGCTGTCCACTAGAAGAATAACACCTTCCTGAATGCAGCTGTCCCCTTCTTCCTTGTATACACTGCAGTTTGCCTCTTCCTTAATAGCTCTTCCTTTTCACTGCTGCCTTCTTGGAATCATTATTGCCTTAGGATTGCTTGTTTCTCTCCTCCCCACTTTGCGCATTTCCTGAAGGACAGCATGTGGTCATCTCTGGTGGTGTGCATGCGGTGTAACCCAGGTGGGCTCATTCTCAGCCATCTTGTCTGTTCTGGCCTTGCTGTTTTGGCAACGTTTTCATTTTTCACTACCATGCTGTTTACAGGGAGAAACATCCACGTCACCTTTATACCCCACCCAGTGGAAACGCTGGGGCTCACTCACTTTTAGCTCCGTTCGTCTCTTACTACTAACACTACGGCCCACCGAAAACGTTCAGTTCGCTGCAGTCTCAGTCTGCTGTCTGCTTACAGCACAGAAGGGATTTATGGCGGTCTGGCATTGGGCACTTCTTGGAATTAGCACATCTGCTCAGAGAGGGTGCTGCTGCTCACAGGGACAGTCTGACATGTTGCTGCACGGAGCAGAAATGCACTAGTTTCAAAAGGAGCATCTGCACAGCATGGTTCTGTTTTGCTTGAGCTAGAGACACTGCAGTCCAGCCTGCAATGAGTATTGCAGGTTAAGTCGTACTTTGAGGTGTAAAATTCTTTCGATTGGCACTGCTCTGATTGCTCAGATTCATTAAGCACCCTTTCCTGCAGCACAGCAATACAGCTGCAGCGGAAATGGCTTACGTGTAAGAGTGTCTGCCTTCTGTTAGCAGCCTCCATTGGCGGAGTTCATCTGGAGCAAAGAAGCAGATGCAGTGAGAAACTGCAGTCTGACCATCTTATGTCCGAAAATGGTGTCTGAATCCAGCAGGCCAAAACCCAGTCATTTAGTTTGGCATTTTTTTGAAAGCCTTTTAAAAAAAAATTATCTAAAAACAAGTGCTTTTGAGGAGTAAATTACAAAGACATTTGTGGGGTTATGTATGTTTATGCCAGCTTTTTACAGTGTGATAGTGACAGACGAGGGGAATGGCTTTACACCACAAGAGGAGAAGTTAGGTGAGATGCTGGGAAGAAATGCTTTACTCAGAGGGCGGTGAGGCGCTGGCACAGCTGCCCAGAGAGCTGTGGGTGCCCCATCCCTGGAGGCATTCAGGGCCGGGTTGGACGGGGCCCTGGGCGCTGATCTGGTGGTTGGCAGCCTGCCCATGGCAGGGCTTGGACCTAGAGGATCTTTGAGGTCCCCTCCAGCCTGAGCCATCCTGTGTCGTGATATGGTTCCGTGATGATATTTGATTAAGTTCACCCGCATTCCTGCGTTGCTGCGTGCAGCGTGTCTCCTGGAAATCCTCTCACAGGCTGTCGCACACTGCTGGCTCTTTGAAGAGATGCTGTTGTGCAGTGCTGGCTGAAATGAGGCCAGGAGAGGAGATTGGCACGCTTTATGTGCTTTCTCTTTGTGGTCGTTCTTTAGCACAGAGAATTCATAGCAGGAAGAGGAATGTACATTGCACAGGGCAGTGTTGTGTTGGGAACCTGCTGTCATCCAGGAGTCTAAATGCAGAGGATAAGGGGAATAGGCAGTAAGGATCTACAAATGCTTTCTTTGACACAGTCCCAGCCAAGGACACAGCAGCAGATAAGTGTGTCTTTCTTTCTCTTGGTTTCTGCAAGGTCACCCATTGTGTTCTTGACACTGCTGTATTCCTCCACTCCAGCACTGTTTGTTTAGAAAGCGTGGGAGTAGGAGGGGGCTGTGATGGCACTGCCTGCCTCTCTGCTTGCCTGCCTGTCCTGCCACCTTCAGTCTAATTGAATCTGAAAGAATTCAGTGAAATTCGAGAGCGAAATCGAAATTAGAAAGATGGTGCACCTTTAAGTCCTGAAGCGGTGCAGTATGAACTGTCCTTTAGAAGAGAACAGTGAATCTGGTGCAGAGTCTTTTGCTCCAGCTGTAAGAGAGGTTTCAGATTCAGGCTGTGCTGGACACACAAGTCAGATAGCAGGAGGCACAGCTGGCAAAGTGTGGTCAGTGAAGAAGTGTGCAAAGAGGAGTTTTCAGAGCATTTTTGGTTGATACCTACAGGCAGAGCTATTACACATCCAGGGCAGGCTTAATGGAGCAGAAATGTCCATAGTAGGTAAAATGTATTTCCCAGGCATTACTATCATTGTTCTGAGTACCTCGCAGTAATGTGACTAGAGCAGATGAAGACAACACAGGCAGTGGAAACATAGAATTTAAGAATGAAAGTAATTGACCATGTGTCGGGAAGCGCTAGGATATGCTAGAGTGATTTGAGCAGGTTTTCCATAGTGTAGCATCTGGGTAAATTGATAGCTGGGAAGGCGTAGATCCCAGCTGATACTTTCTTCTATTGCTGGAATATTTGTAAAGTCTGTTCTGTATTCACTGGCGTCCGGGGAAGGCTGGACTCTGCTGCAGCCTGCCTCTTGGCTGAGGAGTCTGTCAGTCTGTCTCCTCTCATCAGCTGCTCATTTTCACGAGAACGGTGAGAACTCAGTAGCTTGACAGCATCAGACTGTGACTAAAATGATCATTTTGTCAAAAGAAATTGCGGATTCGAGAGTGGGAGAGAGACGTGCGTCGGCGTACGTCAGGGGTGGGCACGTTTCCTGAGGGGGCCGGACTCTGACAGGTGTCCAAATGAGGGTGAGTGATGCTTCTGTCTCTTCTTATCTCTTGACTGTACTTCTGACCAGGCTCACGCTGTTAATCTAAAGATGTAGAACACTGTCCTTAATTTAAAGTTGACTTGTGGGCGCAGAGGCGATGGTGATTTGTAAATAGAAGGAAATGAGCCTTGGCCTTTAGCTGGCACAGCACAGATTAACCATCAGTCGTCCATCAGGATGGATAAATCATAAAAGCCAAGTCAAATCCTGCAGAGTTAGAGGCCAGATGTGTGGTCCGGATCCAGGACTGTGCCTCGTGTGGAAGGCAGGATGGATGCCACATTTCTGACGTGACGGTTGAAGATCTGGCCTGTTGTGGCTGCAAGCCTTCCTAGTGCTGTGGCGGAGCAGCTGGGCAACTGGGAGCGAAGGACAGATGATGGGTCTCCTTGGCTCTGCTCCTCGC
The DNA here is from genome assembly GCA_016647715.1 of Pavo muticus. Classification (NCBI taxonomy): domain Eukaryota; kingdom Metazoa; phylum Chordata; class Aves; order Galliformes; family Phasianidae; genus Pavo; species Pavo muticus. The sequence continues at coordinate 846,157 of JACDJE010000026.1, read as the reverse complement.
ACTGTGGGCTAACTGTGGCAGAGCTGCAGCCACGTCCTGGTGTTCTCTGCCTGTTCTGGGGGCTCTGGCACCTCTGGGAGCCCTGTGCTGCCCCGACACCAGGGAGGACAGCTGGCAGCCGGGCCTGGCTCTGTGCTCCCTTACTAATGAGTGGAACTGGGCGGGATCGGGTCCTTACTATCAGATTTCTAACCAGTGGATTTGCAGTGTTACACAGATCATAATGAAGCTGAAGCAGCCTTGCCATGTAATCCTTTCTCAGAAGACATTGTTCCTGCATGTCCGTCATGTATTTGAATACAGAGTGGTGCCCAAAAGAAAAGAGAGGCAGAGTTCTCCAGGAAGGCTGCACTGAACTTACCTGCTCACTTACTGTGCGAGTGTTGTAAATTTTGTCAGCTTATAAGCTTTACCAGTACTGCACTTTCTTAGGAGGAGATGTCCATAACATCCCAGCGTGCACGTGGCTGTGCTCCTACCTGTGTGTGGTCAGAGCAGGCAGCGAGCATTTCGATCTTAATCACGTGGGGAATGAAAGTTTTACGAACCCCGGGCTGAGTTGAGATGCCACATACACTACATAGACAGCAACCTTGCTGATGTGCGTGGCTGTTGCCTGTCATTAACGAAGGGCTGTCACTAAGTAACTGTACTATTAGCATCCATATGGCGTGCACATGCATACACACACGCTTGCGGTGGGAGTAGGAATACAGAAAGGCAAGGCAGGCACACCCTTCTGTTTCATCTTCGTCAGAGGCTCCCGCAGCTCTTACCATGCCAAGCTCGGAGCGCAGAAGTGCAAAAGAATAAAAGCAGCTCTCCAGCTGGTGATGCACAGCCGTGAAGCAGCCATGGGCTTTACGGGAATGACATTTATGGCTGACATCAGATCTGAGTATTTGCATTGGATTTCAGTGTCAGCATCGGAGGTGGGGCTTAGCAGGGACACTGATCCAGCTGAGAGGCAGCTCTGTCTGGGAAGATACTCACTCCCTATTTCTCTGCTATCCTGCTTGCTTCTGACTCCTCCCTCCTGCAGCTCAGATCAGCACAGGGTGAATCCAACAGCCTCCCATTTCTACTGTGTTTCTCCCTGAGCTTGAACATACCTGGTACTCTGCCTTCGTTTCAGCTGAACTCGTGAGTAAGGCACATTGCCTGATACCTGTCAAAAGTGAATGGCTTGTTATTACCTGAAGAGACTGAATTAACTGTCCTGCAGTACTGAAAGGGTTATGAGGAACTGTGTTTTTTCCAGCACCTTTGGTACTTCTTTGTTGCCTGATTTCTCAGGAGCGTGAGTTATTCTGGTTATCAGGGGAGCTTAAACCTGAATATTTCTTCACCGGATGCTACAAAAGAAGAAAGGAAAACAAACTTACGATGTGGAGCTGACAGTTATGGTTTCAGCTTGTGAAAACTTGCAGAGTCAGTGAGAAGGCAAGGAAGAGCTTTTGCCAAGGACAATGTCGGTAATGCCCAGTAATTTGTCACTCAATGGGACAGGCTTCTTCGCTGAAAATCACAGCATTATGGATAAACCTAGTGAGCAGAGAACTTTCAATGTCCTTCTGTTTTGCTTGACTTTTATCATTGCATTCGCAGTGCTTCTGGGCAGCATTTATTCACTGGTTTCCCTGCTGAAAATGCAGAATAAATCCACGATTTCCATGATTGTGACCTCTTTGTCAGTGGATGATCTGATCAGCGTTGTGCCAGCGGTTATTTTCATGCTCACCCAGTGGCCGAGTGATGCCCTTCCTCAGCCTCTGTGCACCACCTCAGCACTTATATATTTATTCCAGGGCATTTCTAGCAATCTGAAAGGGTCTCTTATAGTTTCCTACAACTTCTATAGCATCAACAAAACTGAGACAATGAACTGCAGCGCTTCCAAAGGACGAGTGAGCATGGTATGGGCAGTGCTTAGCATTTGGATCGTCAGTTTGCTGATCTGCATTTTGCCTCTCTGTGGCTGGGGCAAATACATCCCCACCTCCTGGGGTTGCTTTGCAGACCATGCAAGTTCCTACGTCTTGTTCTTATTTATTGTCTACTCGTTGTGCTTTTGCCTCCTCACAGTGCTGTCTGTCCCTCTAACTTACCAGCTGCTGTGCTCAGATGAGCAACAGCTATTACACATGGATTACCAGGAAATCTCTCGAGGCTGCATCACCCCTGGGACACCTGCAGGCTGCAGTACTGCCACCCCGTGTCTGTCACCAGTGGACCCTGTGGATAAAACCCTGAAGCATTTCCAAAATGCTTGCCTAAGCTCGAAGGCAGTTTATAGGGAAGGTGTGGCTGAGGGCAGTGGACTCGAGCCCCGATGCAGGAACAGCGCAGCGAGCAGGAGCTTCACAGTGGGCTTTGCCCAGAAGCGATTCTCACTGATTCTTGCATTGACAAAAGTCATTCTCTGGCTTCCAATGATGGTAAATTGTCAGATTGATTTACTTTTCAACGTTTACTTATGTTTAAGTGGGTCAGGAGTTGACGTGCCATGAATTGAAGTAGATGAGCAGTAGCTGTTGCAGTTGTTCCTTGTAGCGTACACTGTGTCAGCAAAAGTCCTTTTGAACGTGTCTGCACCACTTCACATGAATTTAACTGCTTTTCAGCAGGTTTGACAGGCTGATTGTCAGAATGGTACTCTGTCATCACGTCATTTGTGTCACCTGAGCACAGAGATGAATAAGGTCCTCCTTTTTGTGTTTCCAGTTGCCTGACAGGCATTTTTTCAGCATTATGGGGTGTGTGAATATTAGTAAGCTAGCTTGTATGCCCCTCCTCATAGCAGTGAGTCACATCCTTTGCCAAACTGGCTGAAAAATAAGAGTTTTTTAGAAAAATGAGATTTGTATGCATCTTTTTAATCTCTATTCAAAGAGTACATGAGGTAGGGCAGGTGGTTTTTCATGTGCATGCTCTGGTGTATTTGGGAACAGACATATTCATGAATAATTGGGAAGGGGGAGGTTGAGGCTATGGGATGTGGGTTTGGGTTTGGGTTATCTCTGAGCCTGGCTTATGTAGAGACACAGCATCTAAGCTTCCCTCAACTGAAAGAGAGCATCACAGGGCATCTGCTGCACAGTCCTGGGTGGTACAAAGTTCTCCTGTTTCCCATCAGGAGGTGGAGTTCCTCAGTACCAGGCAGGGGGGATTGAGCTAGCAGTCTCTTCTCAGATGCTTGGACTGTGAGTTGCCTGTACTAATAGCACTCGGGCATCTGTGTTTAAGTAAGAGGTTTGTAAGAAATGGAGAATGAGGAGGAGAATCTTTGACAGAATGTTTTCTCAGCTGTCTTTTAGAAAAAAACTTGTTAGGCTGAACTACAAACATAGGTGGAAACTTGTGGCTTTTACTTGTGTCACATTCTTGTTCTGTTTATTCCTGGAAGTATATCCTGTGCCTGAAGCAATGTAAATTTCAAAATGTTCTGCCTTTCAGATACAAATGGTTGTCCAGCACATCACTGCCTATCAAAGCCTTTCGTTTGAGACACTCAGCTTCCTGCTGACGTTGCTAGCTGCCTCCGTCACCCCAGTATTTGTCCTGTCAGAGCACTGGATCCACCTGCCCTGTGGCTGCATCATAAACTGCAGGAGGAATTCATATGCTGTGTCTTCAGAGGAGCTCAAAAGTAAGGCTGGGAGGCTGACGTACAGCTGGAACGTGGTTAGGAAGTTAGTAACAGTTCTTGGTATTCCTTGAAATCCTTTACCTGAAGTGCCTGAATTACGTTATTTGGAGCAGTATAAACGATTCACAGCGTTCTTGCAAGATAGCTGGGGAAAAGTAAGCTGGCTGGTACTAACGGACAGTGAGGCATAGAAGCTTGGTGAGTTTCCCAAGTCGCTGACAGAGCTTTCAGCAGAGCTAGCGGACTCTGAGTCCTAGTTGCCCTCTCCTCTCCAAGATGTATCTGCCAGAGTCTAACTTCTGCTGGTGAAATACCTGGACCGTGCTAAATGTGGCATGGGGAAAAAGCAGCGTGTTAACTGGGAGCAGATCATAAAAAGGAGAACAGCTGTAGTTTCTACACCTGCCCTAAAGCTAGCAAATAGAAATCATAGTGACACAAGAAAGCAAACCACAGAGGACAAGGAGGGTCGTTACCCCAGTACATTCATGGAGCCAGTTCACAGCTGAGGGCATACTACACAGCTTTGGCCTCCAAAATTTCACGTTTATTGCGTGTTTATAAAGATCATCTGAAGGTAACCGAGAACAGCAGACCTTTACTTGATAACCTCTTTAGAATTTTCTGAAGGCCTGTTTTTCCCTGTGCCTCCAGGTAAAACCAGCTGCAGAAGAATGTGCTGTTGGTGCCACAGCCTGTCTCTTTATGTGCTACATGACTTTTGTCCATTTTGTAATGAATTTGGTCATGTGGTAGCACTCAGAGAAGCAGTAAACAGAGAAATGCAACTGTCGCTCTGTGAACTTACCTCTAGTGAAAAACACATTTAGGTTTCTGTAAATGTGGGTAGCATTGTGATATTTATGGCTCAAATTTCGCATAATGCTTTCCCATAAATTCCCTGCTCACAGTTATTTGTGAAATAAATCTGCAGAGTTCGTATGTCTGTGCAGAGGGGTTGTATTTTGAATTGCAATGAAAACACAACTCTTTGAGTAATCTGGGAGAAGTATTTGCATTGAAGGTTGATTTCCAGTACTCAGAAATGTTTCATCATTTTGTACAATTTTTCACCTTTAGGACTGTGGCTGAAACAGGCTCTGTTATTACAGAATTGAAATACTTTGTTGTGTGTAGTCCATGAAACACGGTGCGCCATGAAAATGGCAGGCAACCCAGCTCTTTCTTGGAATCCCTGACCTTTGAAATGCAGCTTTTCTGAGTTCATTGGGAAGGCGGCACTGTCTGAGACATCGCTTCTCAGCAATTCTTTCTGTTTATGCATAGCAGTAACTAAATTTGTACTCCATGTTTGAGAATGTAATTTTCATTGTGTATGTAATCTCATTTTTCTTCTTGGCTTTGACTCTTCCTGATACAACATTTCATTCCTTTTTGTTCAGCCAAACACAGAGGTTTCGAGTTCAACCTTTCCTTCCAGCACGGTTATGGAATCTACCGAATATCCCCCGAGAGCCGCCACCACGATGGCGATGGTAAATCCCCGTCGTGCCGCAACCTGCTGGTTTGCGAGAAACCCTGCGAGCCGCCGAGGGGAGGTGGCGGCGGCGCGGCGCGGGCGGAACTCAGCACCACGGTCAGCGCCCGGCCAGGCCCGGCGAGACTCGGCGCCACGGACAGCGCCAGGCCCGGTCCGCCGGGGTTCAGCACCGCGGACAGCGCCAGGCCCAGCACCGCGGCGCTGCGCGGGGAGGCGGCCTCGGGCCTCGGCAGGACCGGGGAGGGACCCGAGAGGAGACTGTCGCACGAAGAGGGCCATAAGCCAGAGCTCACAGACTGGGAGTGGTGCAGGAGTAAATCGGAGAGGACCCCTCGACAGGTAAAGTGGGTATTTGCCCTTATTTTTTTCTGGTAATAAGAGTTACTGTACTGTAAGGCATAATTTTTGCTTACGTTGAAGTTTCTGTTAGTTCCATTGATAGCATATTTATTTTTAGTAACAAAACTTACTCGGTGTTGTATATTTTAGTAACTTCACACCTATTGCAGATTCTAGTCCTGCAGGGCTCCCTCATTTGTCTCCTTAATCGTAGATTTTTTATTACTACCTTGCACATACCTGCATAATCAGTATATGGCAAGAATTCAGTATGACTTACGTTAGTTCATCTTACTGAATAGGATTTTTCTCTCCAAATGATTCCAAAAGCTTGTATTTTTAAGAGTGTTTCCAAGTACCTGGTGACATTTCAGTCATGCTTACATTTTGTGTAGGGAAAAAGGGAGAGCTGAAAAAACAAACCTGAGTGGTGGAGCTACAGACAGATGCAGGTTTCAGTCAAATCATGAGGACTTCTAGTAATTTTTCATCTATTTCCTTAGGAATATAGACAGTTATCAGGAAGAAGAAATTCTGAGTAATCTGTTAGCTCTGTGAGAGAAGGGATTGAAGGTGGAGTCCTAACATGTCAGTACTTCAATTTAATGGTTTCTTAAAGGTTCTATGAACACAGCTGTAGTTCTTTGCACAGGGGTCCTGATTCTGCTCCGTCGTATTTGCTCTCTGCTTATAGCATCTGAAAGAGCTTTTCACAGCTTGAGAGAAATATCAAAACCCATAGTTTTTAAGGACGTATCATCTACAACTAATACAGAGCTCCTTACTATGTGACCCTTTCACCTGTAGATGTATCTTGTTGAGTGGAGCCCCGTTACCACAGAAGTTGGGGTTTGCTCTCAGTGATCAGATTGCATAGCCACTGTTTGTTCCAAGTGCAGAGTCCTCATTCAAGGAATCCTGTCCTTGTCAGGCTGATGTCGCCTATCAGCAACAGCGGGATCAGGGCTTTCCTCTGGTTGGAGGCACTTTTGTTCTGCCATGGCAGTCCTTGTTGTTAGTGCCCATGCTGAGAGTCTCTGCTTCAACTTCTGTGTTGGGTTCAGCAGTAAAGAGATGGGAGAGAGAATTGCCCAGAACTGCCATTTGTGGAATGACAGGCTGAAACTGGATCCAGCAAAAGGACAGCTATTATCTCATGTAAGAACACAGACTTAGAGGAGAACTGCCAAGTTTTGTTTTCTATAGTCAGTATTTGTTTAAAAGCAAAAATGTCACAACAGTTACTGCAGGCTGGATGCTGAAAAATATTTAAACTCCTAATTTAAGCAGATAAAGATTGTTTGCGGTTCCCTTGTCAAATGCCTGTTAGACTGGCAGTGAGTGTGAGGCTTTCTGTCTCATAAGAATCTGATGCTACCAACCAAAGTCCAGACATGGGCACGAGGTGCCAGGCGAGCCTGCAGTCTGACATCTGTAGTGGAAATAGAAATGTGCAGCAGCTGCTTGTCCCTGTGGAGGTTACATGCTGCTCTCTTCACATGCTGGGCTCCAGAATGCATCTCAGGGCTGTCTAAGGACTGTAGAAGGGTAGTGGTGCATTGCGTTACCTGCACCTGCTGTGAGCGCCCTCCGTAGGCAGTGGTGTTTGTGCTGCACTTCCGAATTTTGGTCTGCATTATAAATGTGCATACTGATCTTCTGGCAGTGTAGATGGATGCCCATTTCTCAATAAGCCAGTGTGGTTTTGTGTCCATATAAGTAGTTCATTTTAATGTTTTGTATGTGACATAGTCACAGTTTTGCTGTAAATTGGCTAAGACGACCCGAAGAGACAGTTCTGCCTACTCTTTGGAAGTTTCTCTTGGTGGAATCTAAAAGGAGTCAGAATCAGCTTTCAGTTCATAATGTGTGATCTTCTGATAATCTTTCCAGCATGTCAATTCAGTGAGCTCCACAGTGGGTGCAGTCTCTCCCTGCTTATTTGACTTGTGATACCTGCTGCTACCTTAAACCTTCCCCACTAAAGCAGAGGAGGAGGCAGGAAACTAGAAGCCAAAGCCAGAAACCAAAGCCAGGCTGCCCGGCCAGGTGTTCGCTAAGCTCTGAGGGTTCTGCTGTGCTCTGTACCATTCAGTAGGTGTTTGGCATTACGCTCGGTGTGAAAGGGGTTGGATCCTGCATGAAGCCCGCAGGACAGGAGCTGCAGAGGGCTTTAAGCTGGAAGGGACCTCTGGAAGTCAATTCATCCATCTCCTGCTCCAAGCAGGGCAGACCTGAAAGTTAGATCAGCTTGCTCGGACCCTTGGGCACCCACAGATAAGATGTATAAGATCTATTTCGTATCCAAATAGCAGAATCCCCTCTCCTTCTGCTAAACACAACTTTATAAATTGAGCCCAAGTAGGAATTTGTTTGATATTTCAGATCCAATTGATCATCCCTTTCATGAGGAGTCACACGTTCACTCCCTTGCAGCGTGCAGTGATGAACTACCGTTTGTGGGCAGAAGTAAATGAGGACTGAACCTGTTTTTAATCTACTGGTTCTTGCTACCCTGCTGTGTGCCATTAACTCCCTTTGGCTCTCCGTGCTGTACTTTGCAGACAGGTTTCCTTTTCCCGTCTCCCATGGCTGCCATTTCAAATTGCTGGAGCTGTGACTTGCTTAGAGCAGGTACATGCATCTTGTTGGGAGGCAGTTGGCAACGGCTGCGTGTGGCTGGCTGTATTTGCCCCGGGGCTTTCTGTGTCACTTCTGGACAGACTTCTCGAGTACTTGCATTACAAGGAGTCCTAATTCATCCTTCTCTGACATTTTCCAAGTTATAACCCAGTGTGCGATTGCCAGGCATTAAGGCTCCTGTGGTCTAAAAGTTCAAGGCTTCTAAGTTACAGATCTCTTTCTTTCTGACATTCAGCGGAGATTCCGGAGTGTCACAGTGCTGACGTCTGCTCTGCTGGTGAAAAAGGGCAGCGTATGAAATTCCTGCAAGCCTTCTAAAAAGAACTTCAATGCACTTCTTGGATATATGTTGAGTGAAAGATCAGTTTGAGCCAAGCATTAAATTAGGTGGAAGCCTTCCCTTTTGTTCAGTCTGCCTGGTGGTCCCTAAGTATCTAAGAGAGGCCACTGTCTCCTTGACTCACCATTATTCACCGTGTTAAAGACGGAGTCTTTCTCTGGCATTTATTGGTCATGTACTTCTGCTTGCTTTGCCAATTAAGCTTGCCAACGGGGGAGAAGGTAGCATACCTTACCAGGAAATGGATGATTATCCTAACAGGATCAAAGTCCCTCATCTTCAGTAGTTTCAGACTATAAATGATGATAGAAATAAGCATAGATGTTCTTATTAGAGTACTTCCAGCTTTCTGTTCAATAAGCAGAACTTGTAATAACTTGGAGTAGGAGGAAGAATAGCAATTACAGATCAATTTTCTGTATAGCTGCAAGTGGTGTGGTAACTGTGTTCTTACGTGCTGAATTTCTGCATAGCAGAGGGTACAGACAGTCAGCCTGAGAGCTTAGTGAGAAAAACATGTAATCATAAAATCATAGAACTGTTTCGATTGGAAAGGAACCTCAAGTTCATCTAGTTCAACTTCCCTGCAGTGAACAAAGACTCCAGCAGCTCAGTCAGGTGCTCAGAGCCCTGTACAGCCTGACTGTGAGTGTCTCCAAGTCAGAGTATCCACCACCTCTCTGGGCAGCCTGTGCCTGTGCCTCACCACCATTACTGGAAAGAAACTTCTTTTTATCCAATCTGAATCTCTCCTTCTTTAGTTTGAAACCGTTTCCCCTTGTTCTGTCATAGCAGACCCTTGCTGAAGAGTCCGTCCCCTTTGTCTTACAGCCCCTTTAGGTACTGACAGGCTGCTCTCGGGTCTCCTGGAGCCTTCTCTCTCCAGGCTGCACAGCCCCAGCTCTCAGCCTGTCCTGACAGGAGAGCTGTTCCATCCCTGGGCTCATTTCTGTGGCTCTCCTCTGCACATGCTCCAGCAGCTCTGTGTCTCTTCTGTACTGAGGACTCCATGTTTGGATGCAGTGCTCCAGGTGAGGTTTCACAGCGCAGAGCAGAGGGCAGGATCAGCTCTGTCGCTCTGCTGGCCGCGCTTCCTGAGATGCAGCCCAGGATACACAGCCTCTGTCCCTTTGCACATACTTGTTGAAAAAGGACAGTGGTTTGTCTTACAGGAAATCAGAATGCATTTTTCTCACGCAAAAATTCTATATCATTTCTATTCTACTACCTGGTTTGAAAGCCTTTAAAAATAGATAACAGCAAGTACCAGCAGATTTAACAGAATCTAGTGTAGTTGCAGGGAAAAATACGTTCCTTATAGAGTTCACTGATGTGCTTTTAGCTTATAAACTCCCCTTTATTTTAGTTTCTGTGAAGTATTTGTGTTAGGAGCTGCCAAACTCCTAACAGAAATACTTGGAACAGGAATGACAGGTGGCTAAGAGGGAAGAGGAGGAAGCAGCCGCTCACCTCTGCTACTGCAGAAAATCCATCTTTGAACTCCTTCTGTGGAGGCTTTTATCCATGCTGTATCACACTTCTGAAGAAATGTAGCAGTTTCCTTGGCTTGTGTTTGGCCTTTCTTCCAGATTCCTTTTGTTTTCCTAGCCAGGGGCTGGCAGGTTGCTCTGCTGTAGAAGTACTGCTCTCTGAGCATGCAGCAGGACCTTCATTTCAACAGTGCAGCTGGAGGGGGACATGAGAGCATGGATGCCTGTTACTGAGAAGCATGTGGAAGGAGCAGCATGGCATAATACATGCAAAGTGCTTGAATAGAATAGAATTGAATGGAATGGAATGGAACCGGTTCCTTGAGTTGGAAGGGACCTATAAAGACCATAATGCCCACCTGCAATGAGGACATGTTTCTGTAATGCTGACTTAAATATTAGGTGACTTTGAATGTCACCTATTATTTCCTTTTCTCACCCCTCCCCTCAAGCTCTTTGCTGCTGTGTCGTGTCCATTTTTTTCTTTCTTTCTTTAATACTTTCTGTAAATTTACTCAGCCCTTTCACCTAAAAGCTGTCATTTTGCCTTTGTAGCAACCTGGGAAAGGTGAGTGCAAAAGGAAAGCCTCCATAAATCTTGTCGTGCTGCAGAGCTGGCACATGGCAGTGACTGCTGACAAAATGAAGGCAGAGGTGGGAATACTGCATGCAGTGCTGTGCAGTAAATCACAGTGTTTGTAGGCAAAAAAATCCTCTTGGGCTGCATGGTCAGGGTAGGGACATAGCTGGGTTTTCTCCATTGCCACTAATGGAAGCCAAGAGGCTGAAGCTCACGCAGTGCTCTGGAGATGTGTCCCCTTACATTTCTGTCCTACAGAGCCATCTTGTACGTTTCCTCCCAGCTGCGTGTCTATAGCAGGAGATTGTCAGAGGTGTTGGATGGTTGTAGCCATCCTGTGATGGTTATATGTGGTGTTCTCTCAGTTAGTGAAGAAATGTTAATCCTTAGATTTCCTATTCCTCTGTCCCCCAAGGCAGGCATTACATATTGGGCTGATTAGCCCACAGGCCACTGCTCAGAACTCCAAAAAGCTGTGCAGTGACAGACTTGCTGAAATCTTACTGAACTCTGCCATGATTTCCATCATACTTGAAGGCAGCTTGTGCTACCAGGTGTAGGTAATGGCCCAGAGAAGGAGTGCATCTGTACTGAGGCTTGAGCTGAGCACAGAGCTCGAGGTGCTGCTCCATCAGCCTGGCACAGGTAGAGCAGCATAGTGGCTTGTGGTGTAGCAGGACTGGACCATTCAGCTGAGCTGTGTTCAGGCATTAATGTGTGCAAGCCTGTGTGCTTGGCTAAAACTTAATCAGCTACTGTAACTGATTACTAAAAGGTGATTAGTTTCAGCCAAGTGGGAATTGGCCAGTATTGAGGACAGTATTGTGGTTCAAAATAGCACATGCAGTGAATCTTTGTGAGGGACTTAATCTTTGCAGATTTAAAGTAGTTACCTGATTCCCCCAGGGAGATAAAAGCACGAAGACGTTCTGGTTATGCCCAGCCCTGCAGTGGCTGCAGCCATGGTGCTCACCTCCAGTCCAGCTGGACAAGGGGTGAGAGGAGCAGGACCAGGGGACATTAACCCAGGCAGCAACCCTGCTTAGCTTTGGAAGTGGGGAGGTCAGAAGCAGGTGTGGAGGTCCTTTGATTATTCAAACTTCATCAAAATAGATAAAAAAGCCTGACACATTTTACCAAAGTTTGTAGGTAGCAGAGCTGGTTAATGGGTGCTTTGGATCGGCCCCCAAGTGCAAGCATTACAGCTTTTAGCTTGGTAAATACTCCATTACAACTAGCAGGACTTTGTCACAGACTTCACAAAGCTGTGGTTACAAGAGCTGCTGGTATTTTGGACATCCAGGGCCAGCAGCCACTCCAGGACTTCATGGGAGAGTAACTCTTAATGGGGCTGAATATCTTTGAGTGCTGGCTGCAGGGAAAGGCACAGCAGCTGGCCGGCACCGCTTGCCTGAGGTGCTTCATGGAAGCAAGGGGTGAGAAGCGTTGCACTGGATGACTTTTGTTTCTTCTCTGAGCAGGTACCTTGCAGAAGGCTGCCCATTTTAATTCACGGTTTGAAAGCAGAATTTTTTTGTCCTGTTATTTTCAGACGGTGAAGAAGCAGTGAGAAAGGGATTAATGACTTTGATTTAGATGTTTGGACAGCAGAGTGCCAGAAGATACACGCGATGCCTCTGATTTTCTGTTGAAGCTTTGTGCTGCTCTGAAGGTGCTACTGTCATGGAAAATGCTGTCGCTGGTTGTCTGCTCACTGTCAGTTCTGGGAGTGAAGTTTGGCTCCATCAGTGATTTCTCTGGAAGGAAAATGGCATGAAGGGAGAGTGTGGCAGTGTTTTGTATTCAGTACTGTATAGGCCAGCTGTGATTGAGAGGGAGGCAAAAAATTGTACGTGTCATTTCTAACTCTCTCTCAGCTGCATTGTTGAAGGATACCTTTAACATTCATAAAACAGCAGAGTATCCCCCTTTCCTAAAGACACTGTCTATAAATATGCCATGTATGTGTTTGCCTCTGGTTAGGAGCCTTCAGGCAGTAGAAATCTGCCAGGCTTGCAGTCTCTTACAGGCTGATTTTTTTCTTCCTTTGACTTGACCACCTCGTCTGTGCTTTGCCTCAAGCAAACTCTTTCAAGAGACTGTGTGCATAGCATGTGTTGATGCTGCCTGCAAAGAGAACAGGGAAGTCAGTGTACCCAGTTTCACTGAGGAGGAGTCAGTGGTGTTTCTCTTTATATCTGGGGTTTGAAGTTTGTTTAGCAGTGATAAATATACAGGGTCTGTCTTGCTCCAAGTAGGCTGTAAACATTCCAGTAAACAGTGAACGGACTTGAAGATTATATTTGCTTCCCACCAGCCATACAGCTGTAGCTATGCTCACCTGCAGTGATGTTCTCATCCTGTCTCTTCAAGTAGTGGTTGGAATCAATGTAGCATTTCTCCATCTTTAACTGCTGCAGAAAGCTGCCACTGGCTGATGCCAGTGCTCTCTCCTCAAGGGATCCTTGTATCTTGAGTCTAATGCCACCTAATGGAGTAGGAGTAACAAAAGCTGTTCCAATAAAGCCGCTCCTAGGCTAGCATGTTCTCCATTTGTTAAGGCTTTTCTTCACCAAATGTGTCGGTCGCTGTATTTTCCTGGAGAACACAAACACCATTCAGGTTAACTTCACAGTGCCTGCTGCTCAGCAGAAGGGCTCTTATAGTGGTGCCTGCAGACGGCCTCAGAACTTTTTCTGAGGGTGGCAGTACATAAACAAAACAAACTCACCATGCATGGAGGAAAGGGCAAGGCTTGGCTTTGCAGCTGCTACAGAAATGGGAATGAATGTGAAAGTATCATCTGCCATACAAAGTGCAGTATTGAAGGACTGCCTTGAGCTCGTTTGCTTCAGGCACAGACAGCTGAGTACAGAAGTTCTGACACCTCAGTGCTGGTATCTTACCTTGGGTGCCCCTGTTGTGTTTGGGTCCGAGGCCTGTCCAGATGGGGCAGACCAATAACAAATCCAGGCTTTCAGGTCATCTGAGGTGACCTTGTCTGTTCTTGTCATACCCTGTGTTGGGTCTAAATTTACTGCAGACAGCCTCTCAAAGGGCAAGTCATTGTAGTAATTCATTTTGGAAAGAGGAAGACCAAGGCTCTGTTTTGAAAGTCAGACACATTGTGTCTGGAGGAAGTGATGGAATCTTTACTGGAAACGTTCTGAAATTAAACTTTTTTAGCTGGAGTCCGTATTCCATCGGAGCCATTAGGAATGCAAATTCATTAGAGCTTTATTCAGAGTACTGATACTTCTGTTTGGAAGGCAGGTGGTCCCGTGGAGGTGGTGGACCAGCACAGCAGGACGTGCCTGCTGCTCACGGCCCTGCACCGCGCTGCTCAGCAGCACCGCGGGACGCTTCCTGCTCTGTGAGCTCACTTCAAAGCTCTCCTGCCTTTCCCGGAGACAGATGTGCACTGACATAAGCTCTGCCTCCCTCTGATGCTCGTGCTTCACCTGTCTCAGTACTCCGGTGCCTGTGACTCGTGGAATGATGAGTGAGTCTACCAGCCAGCTTGTGCAGTCGACTGAAGCAGCTGAGAGGCTGCAGAGTGTACCAGCTGCCTCGTGCTCCAGTGGCTGCCTCAGGAGGCTGCAGCTCTCCCTCCAGCCCCGTGGTACACTTGGCAGTTTTCTGAGGACATCTCAGATCTTCTGAGGCACCTCATGGAGTGCTGTGCAGCCAGGTCTGGGCAGCTGCAGCAAATCTGGGGTGTCTGTTTTGGGGATGCATCCTTCTCACATAGAGAGGAGAGCTCCTGTCTGAGGTGCACTGGAGTATCCTCCAGATGTGCTGCTTCCCTTGGATCATGTTGGAATTTCAGGCTGTTGACACACTTCCTTTCTTCCCCCAGTTAACCTTTTTTCTCCACTGGCCTGTACAGTATTGCAACAGCAGTGTGTTGTAATTAAAATCAAACTAAGCTGTGAATGACGTGAGCCACCACTCAGCTCATGTTAGCTGCTGAGTAGTTTTTTATTCTTGATTTCAGTTGCTGCAGATGTTTCCTAGCTAAGAACCTGCTTGTGGAACAGCATCAGCTTTGGTCACAGGAAAGGAAATACTGACTGATAACTGTCTGGAGAATGGAGCTGTGATGCTTTCCTTGACCTGCTCTGCAGGGATTTGCTCCATGAGACAAATACTACCGAGAAACCCTGGGAAGTGTACACTTAGTCCAGGCACTGGAGAACTGGGGCCACTGAGTTTGAGCTCTGTGTAGGACAGTGAATCCAGCCACACTGAACAGAAAATGCGAAATACATGTGCAGGTGTTTGGTACCTGCAATGTTAGTGTTACCCTTAAGGAATTTTCTTGGCTTCCTCTAGCAGAATAAGTTCTTGATCTCTTGTAAACTGCAGTTTTAGACAACTTATTTTGAAAATGAGATGTAAATACCATCAGCAGCAGTGTTCAAAGTTGATGACAGTCATACTTGAACACTTCTGTAAGTGCCCAGCTCTGCCAGTTGCTGGTAAGTCCTGCAGACACTAAGGGAGGCCGTGGGGGTGCCATACACCCTCAGGAGGTGCTCACCAGCACGTGGAATGAGGCTCTGCTTTGGCAAATGATTAAATAAAGATTTTCCTGAAGTGTACTTGGAGCTTATTACTCCTTTATTGATTTTCCACGTAAGTATAACCATTTTTTGGCAAGCCAGATAGAAAAGGGCATTTTGTTTTCTTTTCTACTGGTTTGCGAGGAGAAATGCAGTGACAGGTTGTACTGAAGTTACCTTCCATTTCCTTCCTTCTCAAAAACTTACTTTCTCTTCAGGGAAGACTGGGGATTTTCTGGGCTCTGCAGGTGGCCCAGCAGGGCCACGTGAAGGCTGTAAGTCGGGTGGGCCCTTTCTCACTGCCCTGCCCAGCCAGCAGCTGCACGGTGTGGTTCTGTCCCCTGCTGAAACCTGCCCTTTGTCAGGGTGTGCTCACCTGGACCTGCTGGAATCAGCCAGAATGGGAGAGGAGAGCCCAGCTACAGTGATGCTGCTGAAGGTTTGCCTCATAGCAACAACTGTTTTCTGTGAAGTCTGGGAGGTGGATGACTTAATTTAATAATGAAGGCATTTGCTTTATCAATTATGTAGAGATTTCTCTGTTCAGAATGCATCAGTGCTCCTTAAGGAACAAGTACATTTGTGATTTACTTCATTGTAGTTTTTTGTCTTGGCTTGTTAAAAAATGCATGTGCTGGTACACGTCGTCCTCAGCTAGAGCTCTGCCCCAGATTCCAGCAGCAGAGCAGCCCGCGGCCGCCTCCAGCAGGAGCAGCAGGGAGCGTGCCCTGCAACCAGACAGAGAGAGCTCTGCACACAGCAACACCAGGCAGGGCAGCTCCTGTTGGCAGGGAGCTCGGGGTGGGCATCACAGCCTCAGAGATCCTGCAGCTCTCCTGAGTGCTGGGATGCATGGGGAATAGAGTAAACAATCTCACAAATTACCAACTTGATGTTTCTGTGATGCAAACCTGCAGAAAGCAATCCTCCAGAGGGAGAGCTGGGGTTTAGTGCTAGTTTGTAACTTCCGTGAGACTGGGCAAATCTTAGGAGATTCAATTAAGGCCAGCTTCAGCATAGAGATGGCAGTTCTGGCTTACAGAATGTTTTGGTTGGGGAATGCCATGATTTTTTAAATTGAAACATTTGAGCATTTCCAACTTGGAACACTTCAGAACTGCCAGAAATGAAGACATGAATTGTAGAAAGGTATGTATTTCTATATATTTATATATGGACAATAAATAAATACTTCTATGTGTGCATGCCTGTGTGCATGTAAAGAACAGGTCTTCAAGTAGATCTAAGACCCAGAATAGGCTTAATTTTCTGCATACTTTTAATTGTAGATCTAGTTCAGGGTGTCTGCAATTGGCTAACATTTCTACTGGAATTTTCCTAGTTGGAAATATGCAGTTTCTGGGCTTCCTGGTTGGTGCCCAGGACGTGGCACATGGGACCGGGTGTGCCTGCCTCACTTCAAAAGTGAGTATTGATTTCTCAACAGAAGACAGACAGAGAAGGAGCCATTAGATTACCATCATTGGAAAAGGCCTTATTCTCCAGAACCGAAGTGCTCACTGCAGCACGTGAGGGCTGCTCACTGTCCAGGTCCCTCCGACAGATCTCCTTCTTGACATTGACTCTGACAAACCTTAGTGTTCATACAGCAGGATGTAACCTCGCACCGAAGTCATCCGCTCGTATTTAACCTATTTTTTCATATTCTTTTGATGTCTTTCTGCATAATGTAAGTGCTTTTTTAGACAGTTCTTCAGACTCTGAGCTTGATTAACTACCAGAAGTGCAGACACGCTTAACTGACCCTGCAAGGAGTTCCAGTGTTGATTGCTGAAGCTGGGCAGGCTGGAAGCAGAGCGGCAGGGCTGGTACCCAGCGGTACCTCAGTATCCAAGGGAAACACCATTTTAAATGTCTGTTACCAGATTGTTATATCCAGGCTCGGTGCGTTGCACTGTCAAAGAAGCTGAACTCTCACCTCCATGCACACTGCTCAGAACACTTAGCAGGCTTTGCCCACTTGATGTTATCCAGATCTGAATTTGGTGCTTTGTCCTCTGGTGGCATTAGTAAAGCATCTGGGGTGGAAGATGAGCGGACTGGAGCTTCCTTGAGAGAAAACAGAAAAGCAGATAGTTTTGCTCACATATTCCTGGAGGAGCGATCCTGATTACTACAGAAAATATAAGTGCCAGCACCTGACTGTGCTTTTAAAAAGGTGCCCTATCCCTTGCTTTAAAACAAGGGCTGCTGGTGCTTGCCAGCACTGCTCTCCAGGAGCCCCAGTGCCCCGCCAGCGACTGGGAGCTTGCAGCGAGGTGCTGGTTCTGACAATCGTGTGTGGGTTCCTTGCTGCCTCTGTGCACAGCACAACCACTGTCTCCATAACTGCACATGGGAAGAACACTTGAGGACTGGTTCTCTCTGACAGACAGATGTGCTGAGGAGACTAATATAACCTGGGTTTCCTTCCAGCAGGGCGACCCAGCTGCTAGCATTTTGTCAGCCAGGTTCTGTTGTCGAAGGTCCGTGTTAAGTCACGGTCTGGCAGGATTTTTCCATGCCATGAAACCTATTTTCCTTCTCCTGCTCTTTAGTGAAGGTGAGGTAATGTGTCACTTGATTGCGCTGTGTGGTTGTGAGTTCTGCCTTGTTCTGTGGAAGTCTCATCACAGCATTGCCTGTAGTTATGAGCAAGTAATTGCCTTTCCCAGCTCCCTGAGAAGAATTTCACCTTTCCAGTACCTGAAATGTCTCTCTTTCTACTCACTTTCTCAGTGTTACTGGAAAGGAAGCATTAAACTGGACTGGTTCAAGTGGAAGGGCTCTGTTCAGTGCCTAAGCAGTGCTCACACCTCCCTGCTGCCAGTATTAGACCTGCTTTTCCTATTCCTCCTCTTCCTTCTTTGTATTCACACTGTTTTCGCAGGGTAGGTCAGCAGCCCAAGAGGACAACACTGGAGCTTCTGCTTCCAAGGCTGAGCTCAGCATTTCCCTGTCACCTAACAAGGAAAGACCGCTCCTGTTTGAAGGGTTTCTGTGGGCTGTCTTCTGTTTGCAGGCAGATCTGCCCCAGCATCCACAGACAAAGAGACGTCCCTGCTCCCCTAGGCAGCTGTCTCCGTCTCATCTCAGCCCTCCCTTGCACTGTACAGGAGGAAATATGAGTGCTGTCCAAACTCTTCAGTGCTTCAGACGTCCACATCCTGATAAATCAACCGTTTGCCTTCCTCTGGTGCTCCACCCATGTCATGCTTTGCCATTTTTTCACTTTATCCCGTGATTGCTGTACTGTTTTTTTGTATTCCCAACCGAAAGGCCTGTGCTGCTGAGGAGGGTCCTGCGTGTGTCTGCGTAGGGAGGAAGGACAGGAGGAGGAGGTTCGGCCTGTGATCTGCCCTGGGCAGCGGGGAAGCACTGCAGCTGGAGAGGGAACTGCAGCACCGAAGGATTACGCTTGCACTTCACATAGCAGTGTGATCTGGGGATACCTGAGGTGATTTAACAAAAGGAGCCCTGAAAGCAGCATAGCAACGGCAGCGCAGAAGTGTGATCAGGGTGAATCACCTCGTGGCTGGCAGCTTTTCAGTGCCCTCAGCACACACTTCTCCTGGGTGGGAGTGCAGCCGGGTTCTGCCGCTTCTCCCCGTTCCAGCAGTCTCTGTTGTATGTTTCCATCCGGCCAGTGCAACCCTTCCGTGTGATCTTCCCTGTCCCAGACCAGTGCTTCCACTGCCTGCCAAGGAGTATGCCTTTGGTTCTCTTTAATAGTATTTTTTTAGTGAATAAGAAGTTGTTTTCGGATGCAAATCCCTGCACCTCTCAGTAAGCAAAGTCCAACTGTAGCAGAGTAGGTGAGGATGAGCCTGTATGTTTGTTCTCTCCGACACGAGTCACTGAATGGCTGGCCTGCACAGCTAAAAATGCCAGTCTGCAAGGTGAGGAGGAGAGGCAGGATCTGTCCTGCAGCACTGTGAAGGGGAGTGCACAACAACTCGCCTCTGAGTGAGCAACCGCAGTCCACACAGGAGCAGACTGCTTCTGTTCTCCATGCAGGCGCACACGGTGATTTCTTTGTGTAATGCCTTCATTTATTTACAGCCTCTTGAAACACTTCTTTCATTGAAACTGCTAAGAATTCTTCGTGTGAGGATGACCTTTAGGACTGCAGAGCTGTAACTGAATTTTATCCCTGTGCCTTCAAGTATATGAAAATTTTTCTGCTGATAAATTCAGCTTTGTACTGGAGAGAAATCCGAGTTGGTGTCCAGGACTTGTGTGAAACGTGGGAGGGAGTGAGACCCTGCATGGGCCCTCTGACTGCCACCGTAATGAAAACTCTTACTGCAGATTTCTTACTGATACTGTGATTTATTTCCATCACAAAAATAATGAATATATACATATTAAAAGTTGTTGAATGCTATCTGTGAAGCTGTTTCAGGAATTTTAGCTCAGTTGCTCGGTGGCACCCAGTTTAGTTAAGTGCCCAAGGGAGGCAGGTGCCGTCAGCATGGGGTCCAGCTCTTGTAAAGTTCTCTGCTGTTGTTTCTCTCCTTTGCTGACTGAATGTAGCCCCAGCAGATCCGTGTCTCAGTTGGAATTAAGCAGAAATTAAGTGAAGACACTTGCAGAGGTCACTGCTGTTACTGGCTAGAGAGGTGCCTGCTAATGTAGTTGTCTCGTGGACTGGCTGCAATGAAATGTTAGTGGTAGACTGTTACCATAAGGAGTCCATGAGTTGTAGCTGAGTCACAGTCACTTCAGACTTCACTTCTTATACTGAGGTGCATGGTTATGAACACTGCTTTCTACACTTCAATGAGCCATACGGTTAGCTTAAAGACAGGCTTCCTAAAATAATGCAAGGAAAAGCCTACAACAGTAAAATAAGTGAACAAAGCATGACTGATGATTTGTAATAGCTTCTAGCTTTGGAAGTTAGCATTAGATAATGGTCCTTCTTTCTCTTTTCAGCGATCGGGGGGGGCCTTAGCTATTCCTCTGTGTGCATTTCAAGGAACTGTGTCACTTCAGGCACCCACAGGAAAGACTCTCTCTTTGTCTACATACGAGGTAAGCACCGAAGGACAGAAAATAGCACCCACGTCAAAGAAGATCGAAGTTTATCGATCTAAAAGTGTTGGCCATGACCCCAGCCCAGAGGAGTGTCCTCATACGTTTGCTGACACCAGTGTTAAAATCCATTTGGAGGTTCTGGAAATTTGTGACAATGAAGAGGCTCTGGATACTGTTTCCATCATCAGTAATATCAGCCAGTCCTCCACGCAGGTCAGGTCCCCGTCCTTACGCTATTCACGGAAAGAGAACAGATTTGTCTCATGTGATCTGGGGGAAACTGCTTCCTACTCACTCTTCATCCCGTCCAACAATCCTGACAGCGACATTAACATAACAATTCCAGACACTGTGGAAGCTCACCGGCAGAACAGTAGAAAGCAGCACATGGAGAGAGGTGGTTATCAGGAAGAGATACAGATGTTGAATAAAGCATACAGAAAACGGGAAGAAGATGGCAGCAGCAGTTAAAAGACGTTTAATCTCAACGTTTAAACTGATTCAGTGGACTTTGCTGCTCTTGACTCAAGTTGCCCTAACAAATACAATGCCAACTGTTGGGTTTTTTTCCTAGCATATAGATGATTTTTATTTGGGTACACTGTTAAATAGTTAACATTTACAGACGGGAAGACAAATGCTTCAGTGCTTTTCAGCTTTGAGTAATGAGATTCAGGTTATTTACGTATCTCTTTATTTGAGGAAGACTCGCATCTGAAAGGAATCCTAGGTAAAGTCTAAACCTTGCTTGCTTCTTGGCACTGGGTGGTCTGTGGGAAGTCAGAATGGGAGAACAGCTCTACACCCATGGAGGTGTAACAGGTTTCAATGGCTGTTGCAGTTCTCCTACTGATGTGCCAGACTTGGAACATTTACTGAAAATATGTAGCACAAGCCTAAGACTAAGCCATGCATTTGGTTAGGGATTGTAAGTTACCTCCCTGCTTTAATTTTCTACTGTTCTGTACGTGATTGATACGTAATGTCTCTGTAAGTGGCCATTGTGTAGACCTTTGAATGTGAGTGGCTGAAATTTAAGCATGCACATTTTATAAGTCCAACATTGTGAAAATGTGTTCTCATGGCTTGACGTTTCTTTCATCGAGTGTGTCAAATGTTGGTTGATTTTATGCTGGTTACTCTGAAGTGTGCCATTTTCTGCCTCCTTGATCTCTTAGGAGAGGGGACAGGGCTGTTCTAGGAGGCCAAACTTAGAGACCCAGCTTAGCTGTTGACCTCAGCTTGAGGCTGATTGCCCACATCAGCTTCCTGCCCTGGAGCACCCTCTGGAGGAGCCTATCCTTATGCTGCCTTACAGGAGACCTAGAGCCAAGTCTGAAATCAAACTAAGACCCGTGAACAGACCTGTTTCTTGTCAAATTCAGGCTAAAACAGTGCATGAAGTCCTTAAGTCTAATGCTTTTTGGCTGAGAGCTCGTTTTCTGAGATTTTGTCATTCATTTCAGCTAGACAGAAGTAGACCTCAGCAGGGCTTCCAGAGGTTTGACTAAAAGTTCCACCACTTCTTCAATTAATAGATCTAACTTTCAGTGAGTGACAACACAGTAAGTTAGGTGTCTGCAGTCACCCTGTCATCCATTCAGTGGGAACATGCACACAAAAGTAAGCACAGCCCTATTTAGGATTCCGTTACGGATTGTGAAGAGGTGGAGCAGAAGGGCTAACTAGCTCAGCTTGTGTTCAGTATGGAGGCTTGGAAAGAACGGGTGATTTGCCTTCTCACTTCACCAACATAAATCAGGCCTGCCGCTGCGATCAGAGGAGCTGTGCTGGTGTGACAGTGATGTAGAGCTGAGGAGAATCAGGGTCAGAGACTGCAGGCCGCTGTAATGGAGATGGATCGCTCTGTGCAAGATGTGCTTTTCATGTGCTGCTCCTCCAAGGTGAAAACAAAGGTTCTCACAGGATTGCCTGAAGGCTCTCAGTACCCCTGCGATGCTGCATTACACTTCAGATTTAACGAGAAACTACAGCAGATGGAGCAATCAGTGGTAAGTCTATTGAATAGGTTATATCCATGTGCATGCGGCAGGGAGACACATTCTGCTGTCTCTGAATGTATTGCTTTGCTTTGTGTTCATAGGATGAGCTCAGAAAGTTGCTTTATAGCAACAGACATGCTCAGTCCAGAAGAAGGTTGTGCGGGAGGATGCAGTGCATCACTGCCTCAGTTTGGTCACGTTCTCTGGTGGGTGCATTTAGATTGTGTTCAGGTTTGAAGGCGTTACAATTCTGCATAGCTGTGACCTGAGCTTGACCTGGTTGTAGAACGTTGTCTTGCTGGTGAAATAAAAATACATTTTCTTCAATGAATCTGTGAATTTGATCCTGTATGAATGTCTGACTGTTTTATTTTAGTGACTCCCAGCATTAGACGTGTTAACGTTTGGAAGCCCGAGTTGTAATTACTCAGTAGAATGCAGCTCCTCTCACAGAGCACCAGAAAACTTGCTCTAGGAGAAAACTCCTGGTTCCTGTATTTGGTAATTGTCGACATGTCTTCATTTATCATTCTATTAAATGCATTTGGGCTTACATTTTAAAGTACTTATTTTGTAATGGTTTTTAAGGAAAAAAGTCTTCCTCCTCTGTTGTTTATTCTGCCTGACCTTTTAATGTATTTCGGTGACAGCTTGACATTTGAGGGCAAAGTGTTTGTCAAGGACCATTTGAAGGTGACTTGAAAGAGACTCATCTCTGCTCAGACACCTTAGCAACTGACTGAGAAAGTCCCTTGGAAAATGCGACCTGCGTCAGCCCCTGCGCTCCCCTGCTCTTAGGAGTCGGGCTGTTGAATAATGCAAAGGTTAGAAAGCAAGAAACTTCAAAAGAGCTTTTGAGATAAGCCTGGGTAAGCAGTGTGTCCAGTGGGTTGGAGTTTCCCTTTGGGGTCACACGTGCGCTGACAAGAACATTAAGCTAATAGAGTTACAAGGAAAGTAAAGATGTAATAAGCAGAGCCAGGCCTCAAATCCCAAATGCCTGAAAGGATTGGGCTGATTGAAATGGAAGACATGGCCCAGTGCTGAAATGTACATTTCTTACTCTAATCGTGATGGAATATGCAACTGACAACATCGTGCTCTTTCATAAGAAGTAATAGTTGAATTTTACTTACACAGTGTTTTACCTTTATAGATTTGAGGCTGATACATACATTCTGGAACGTGATTCCACTTCCTGGTATGTATCACTGTAATGATTTCCAAGGTGAAGCTCTGACTGCTATGTTTCTTTCTCATGAATTTTGCAGATTTAGATGTCTCAGAGCAGAATAAATTCTGCTTCTCTGCACTCAAGCGAAAGCTCCATTATCCATACACTCCTGTATGCTGAACGCTTTTGTTTGTTTTATAAACAAGGTAATTAAAGACCTTCAGTCCTTCCAGACAGATCTTTTCTCATAGAGGCAGCCCTCCTGAGGGCAGCAGTGCTGGTGTGCAGCAGCAGGGTTGCTCCCTGGGGTCAGAGCGTAGCATGGGACCAGTCCGGCCGTGTCTCACCTTGCTGTTCAGCTGACAAGTTTTGTGCTCTCGTTAGGAATCGGTCCTTAGGGAATCATTAGGGATTTGACTTGGAGGAATCTCAGTTTGGATTTCTGAAGGGAGAGCGCTGTGTTCTGCCCGCTCTGAGAACATGCTGCATAAAGAAATTGTTGTGTATTTTGCATCTTGGTAGTGTGCTGCTGGAATGGATGGAAAATGAATGTGAGCAGTGGACAGAGGGATTTGAAAAGGCCCAGTAATTGGCAAAATACTGGGAGCATTTCAAGAAACACATCTTGGCATATGAGAAGGTGATCTTTAAATGAATAGATGCGCTATCCTTCCAACGTCTAAACCTACAAATCTATTGCAGATACTTGGATTTGTGATGTTTCCTTTAGAATGCGTATTCTTTTTCTCAGTGTTAAGAAGACGTGGCTGAAATGCAGTAGTTACATGCGTACAGAAGGGAATTTCCCCTGGCATTGAGATCCCACTTATGCACATCCCATGCACATGCACTGCTTTGGTGCCCAAATATGCTTCAACAGAGTAAATCTGTTAACGTCCCGTAAGTGATGTTCCTGCAAAGTGATGAGGAAAATATGATTAAATTTGATTACAGTGTCCTATCAGTTAAATGTAATGGCCTTATGCGCTATATATTTTGTTTGAGATCGCCTGCAGTTCCGTTCCATTACTGGGGTGCCCAGATCTCCTGGCACCGTTACCTGTTTTGAACCAAAGCAGATCCTTGTAGTCTTCGTTCTCATCCCACACTGCTGTTAAAGGGCAGCGAAGGGAAAGTACCTCTTCCCAAGAGTTAGGGGAGGAACAACTGAAAGCTGGTGTGCTGCTGTGTCCTGGTGCTGGATTTGGCCTCCGGAGCCTTCCTGCGGTTCTGTTCCATCCCTCCATGACAGTTTATTCATCAGTCCATGTCTTTCATTATGAGCAGTAGAACAAGACCGCATAGAAGTTATTTGTTCATTTGGGTCTGATTGAAAGTGGTCAGTTGCTCCCAAGATACAGGAGCACTGCTGCTGTTGCAGCGGGAGGTTCTGCCCCCAGTGCACGCCTTGCCTCACCGCGTGCTCATAAAGCGGCTGAGCAGCCGAATGTCTGTCAGCTGATTGCACTTTCCTCTGTGACCACAGTTGCATTTTTTTTCCTATTAAAGTTTCTTTCCTGAGGGTTTTTCTGTCAGAGTTCTCTGATTCCCAAATTAAAGGTAACCTGAGAATTTTTTAAGCAATTTTGATAGCACAAGCAATTCTTCTTTAATGATTTTAAAGAGAGATGACATAGGAGAACTCTTTGGAAGGACTTGTAAGGTTCTTCCATGTTTGGTTTGCATGGTCATATTTCATGAGGGATCTTGTAACATTTCTTGGATTTCTGATGATTTGTTTGGTGATCTTCCCTGGCTCTCTTTGCTCCCCAGCTGCTCTGAAGGAAGCTGTGGCGTTACTGTCAGTTGGGCAGTGAGGAATGCAAGGAGGCACGGAGCACCTTCTGGTCTGTGTTACAGCACAGGTGTGGGACGAGAGGAGGGAAAGTAAGAACAACTGTTTCCTGCTGGATTTCTCCTCTCCCTCTTGCGTGCCTTCCGTTCGTTTACCTTTCAGATGGTTTTCCTCATATCCTCCCATGCCTGCGTGCTCTGTTCTCTGCCCCTGTTCTCTCTGGGTAACCTCCCCCAAAGTTCTGCTGATGACTCGGAGATCTTGCTCTCTTCCTCTCCTGTTTATTAATTTGAATTCAAATCTGAGCTTCTCTGCCATTTCCTTCTACCTGAAACTCGACAGAACTACAGCAAACCCACACATTTCTTACAGGGGCGCTCTGGGAGCCGCTCGGTGGGGAGGGCTGGAGGCTGGGAGGGACAGAACAAGCAGGAGGTGGGATTGGGGAAGCTTTCGTAGCGGCACAGCAGTGTTTTGAGGCAACAAAAGGAACATTGATTACCTTTAAAGGAGTAATAATTCTGTGAATAGTTTTATCGAGATTGAAATGTTTAATTTAACACCCCAGAGAGCGCGCCTTGCAGAGCGGTGTGAGCCGTGGAGCGTGGCGGAGCAGCGTGAATCATAGAATCACAGAATGGCCCGGGTTGGAAGGGACCTCAGGGATCACGAAGCTCCAACCTCCCTGCCACAGGCAGGGCTGCCAACCTCTCTCTAATACTAGACCAGGCTGCCCAGGGCCCCATCCAACCTGGCCTTGAACACCTCCAGGGATGGACGGGGCATCCACAGCCTCTCTGGGCAGCTGTTCCAGCACCTCACCACTCTCATGGTAAAGAACTTCCCCCTGACATCCAACCTAAATCTTCCTTCGTTCGAATTAAAACCATTTGCCCTGCGTGGAAGCGTGCAGTGCTTCCCCAGCGTCCTGCCCGGACGGAGGGCGGCACTCCGTCTGCCATGGAAAAAGGGCGGGTTGCTGGGAGCGCATCGCCGCGTTCCGCGGGCGCTGGGAGCGCCGTCCGGCCCGGCCGGGACTCGAACCCGCGCGGGGCGGTGGGGGCGGGGCCTGCGGAGCCGGAAGTGAGGCGGCGGAGGAGGCGGGCGGTGCCGGGTGCCGTTTGGTGCCGTTGGGTGCCGGCGGCCATGAGCTACGAGCAGCGCCGCGATTGGGGCCGGGGTCGGGGCCGCGGCGGCGATGGCGGCTCCTCCGCTGCCTCCTCCGGCGGCGGAGGGCACGGGGGCCGCGGAGGGGGGCGGGGCCGCCACCCCAGCCACCTCAAGGGCCGCGAGATCGGGCTGTGGTACGCGCGGAAGCAGGGCCAGAAAAGCAAGGAGACGGACCGGCAGCAGGTGGGCCGCCCGTTGGAGGGCCGCGCGTTCTGCCCGGGCGAACCGCCGCTCGTGGCCGGGGAGCGCCGCGCACGGCGGTGGCGTTGGGGCGGTGTCGGAGCGCGCTGACGGATGTGTTTCTCGCAGCGGGCCGTGGTGCGGATGGACGA
Source organism: Pavo muticus (assembly GCA_016647715.1). Lineage (NCBI taxonomy): Eukaryota > Metazoa > Chordata > Aves > Galliformes > Phasianidae > Pavo > Pavo muticus. The sequence goes on along the minus strand of JACDJE010000026.1, from coordinate 819,536 downwards.
GCGGCGGGAGGAGCAGATCGTGCAGCTGCTGAACGCCGTGCAGCCCAGGGCCGAGAAGGAGCAGGAAGCCATGTCGTGGTGGTCCGGGGACGAGGAGGGGTAAGGATGCACGCGCTGACTGCGAACAGGCTGAGCGCGGAGCGGCGGGGGGCGTGCTGAAAGGCTTTCGGTGATGTGCTTAGCAGATACGTTGGGTAGCTGGGAAACTTCCCGGACACAAAGCAGTCGGGCGCTCCACGGGCTGCCCGGGTGTGTAGAGGTCACTGAGGGACGTGGTGGGGTGGGGTGAGATCGGTGGGCTTAGGGGTCCTTTCCCTTTTTGCCACTTGTTAAACCATCTGGAGGGGGTTGGCAGCAACCATTGCTGTAAAGGTCTCCTCCAGATTAAATTTGAGTGTGGAGCGTTAGATTTTGTCTTAGAATCATGAAGCCCTGCCGTTGACCTCCAGGCCTAGGACAGCAGGTGGTTGGAACTTCTGGACCTTGGGCGCTCTCCTAGGGCTGGCATCAGGCTCCCTTTTCCTGACATTTTGTAGCATTGGGAAGTTCACGGTCTCTGTGAAGCAGGGTTCATTCTTAACACTTTATCTTTATTAAAGGACTTTAAACAGTAGCAGTGAAATGGGGGGCTGCGTGTTATGCTCCACACGCTGGTGTGATGCAGGTGTGTCCCTGTCTGGCTGAAAGGTGCAGGTATGGGGCAGTGGTTCCAGCAGTGCTTTGAGCGGCAGCTCTCTGGAGATGTTCTGTGGCCTTGTTAGCTTGCTCTAGAGAACAAGAACGCGTTGCACCTCAGGTGCCGTTGTAGAATTCTTGTTGACTGGTGGTTTTCAGACTGAATTGTTTTTGTTTGCCACGTTCCCTTTGGGTTAGGGGCCAAGTAGCGTGTCAGCATAATATCTCAGCAACAGATGTAGGGTTTGCTTGGCACGGCTCCCTGCGCTTTCCTCAGAGGCCAAACATACATTGGATAATCTCTGAAGTTTCTGCTCCCTGCGCTCATTCCAGACATACTCCAGAGCAGCCTCCAAAAGTGAAACCGGCTGCTGAAAAAGCTGAAAAAGCTCCTGTGAAACGGCGGCCGATGGTGGAGAAAACATCTCTCGCTCAGGATGTGGAATACCTCCTCGACAGAAATGATCAGGATGCGGATTTGGATGAGCAACTTAAAGAAGACTTAAGAAAGAAGAAATCTGATCCTAGATACATTGAAATGCAGGTACTTCCCCAGGTGCTAAGGAGAATAATGTGATTCTATTATTACGTGCATTAAACTACCAGAAGTGTAATTCTTGTGTTCTATTTACTGGGAAGTTGTCAAGATATTACTCGTCAAAAAAAAAGTCCATCAGCACTTCCAGGATGTGTCAGCAGGACAGGGATTAGAACAGCAGGCTGTCAGTGATGATTTTGGGTTGCTTAAAATCCGGCTTTTTAAGTGTACGTGTTGTGTAGTTGGGTGGGAGTGCTGGCTTTCTGTTTTCAGGGTTTTATCTGTGCATTTATTTATAGAACTCAAAGTAGGGTAATGGGCTCTGAGGGGACGCCTCTTAAAAATGTAGTTCAGGTTATTCTAACGGCCGTTCGTAGAGCTGCCCAATGGATGCTTTTAGCATCATCAGATGGAGAGTGGTTCGGGGTCTTTCAGCTGCACGTAGCTCTTTGTGTGCTGAGCTGTTTTACACTTCTAGTGAATGTCATGACCTTGAAAACGTGCATGGAATTAAGTTCATTTCTAGTGGCCCTGTTCAGCCTAAGCTGGGGAGTTCGTCCTGTTGTTTCTGAGTTTAGTCTAGGTCGTAGTTGGAGCCTGCTGTATTAATCCAGTGTTGAAATGGTATTTTAAAACGTGTACTGTTACTTTCTCTTTTCCCAGAGATTCCGAGAGAAACTCCCTTCGTATGGGATGAGACAGGTCAGTGTTTGCTTTGAAAGGAGATGTATTTCTCACGTGGATTTTGTGTAACTGGGACCGGCGGGAGGGGGAGCTTTGGTGCCTTTTACGACGGTACTGAGGCCTGCAGAGGTTTGGCTTCAGTTTTAGTTCTTTCCAGGATGCATCTCAGGTTCATTGCTTCATGCTGTGCAGGAGTTTATTCAACCTCACCAGTAACGGTGGCATTACTCATGTAAATGAACACATACAGATCAGCCTTACACACGTGGAGCTCAAATGTATGAGAATTACTTTTGTGTGGTTTAAAGTAAACTTTAGTATTAATAGAAACAGGTAGGTGTCTGTCTCTGTAGTTACCAGTGTTTTCTTTTAAGGTCATACTGCAGTAACAGGGACTTACCAAAATGCTTGAGACATCTGTTGTGGATCGTAATACTTGAAATCGTTTTGTCTTTTTTTGGAAACAGGAACTTGTAAACCTGATAAACAATAATCGAGTGACTGTAATAAGTGGTGAGACCGGCTGTGGGAAGACGACGCAGGTGACACAGTTCATCCTGGATGACTACATAGAGCGAGGGAAGGGCTCCACGTGCAGGATTGTTTGCACTCAGCCCAGGAGGATCAGTGCTATCTCAGTAAGTGCCATGAGGTGGGGCTGTTGTTGCTTGTTTTCTTTATTGCCTGACCTCTCACTGTAATTCTGAGGTAAAATTACTGTCTCATTCTGTTTGAATGAAAATGTGTTTTGTACTGGGCATAAGGAGCCAGTGTAAGTTAATGAGCTGAGTGTACAGTCTGCTGGGCTAATTACAGCTAAGGTCTTTCAGAGCTCCAAATGAGCAGATAGGTACCGCACACCTCTCAAAGGAGCAAATCCACTTTCGGATGTCAGCATGCTAAACTTAAAGCTCAGTGTTGGCATTCAGCCAGCTCAGATTGCTTTCTGTGTATTCATTAGTCCTGCTGGACTCTGTTGCAAACACCAACTTTGTTAATACACAGTGAGGTGCCATTTCATACGTTTCAGTAGTCGTTAGTACAGGCACTGCACATCTCCTTCCTGGATGGGGTCATTATTTGTACTGCTGATTTCAGCGGACGTGGGCAGTGCAGTTGTGGATTGAAACGAACAGCAGTGTTGTTTCAGGCCTCTTAGAAGTCTATGAATAAGAATATGGCGTTTTTAATTCTCTGAAGTATATTTTGGGTTGCAGGCCTGTTTCTGAGTTGCTGACAGAAAACAAACTTGGCTTTCAGAAAACGTGTGGTTTTCAGGTTTTTACTGCTTGTGTTCCATCGTGGTTCTAGGTGTTCCCTGCTGATGAGTAGTTAAATTGTAGCTCAGCCTTTTGGGTTTTTTGGTGCCTATATATTTAATGTGTAATGTGTTTGTTTCTTTGTTTTAAGGTGGCTGAGAGAGTTGCTGCTGAAAGGGCAGAAGCGTGTGGCAGTGGCAAGAGTACAGGATACCAGATTCGTCTACAGAGGTAGAAGAGGCTCTCTTGGCAATTTATATCCCTTCTTGTGAAGTGGTATCTATTGTTATTCAAGCAAGAAAGAAGTGAGAATGAGTTCTTAGTGTAGATAAGTGCTTTTACTCTCCTACTTTCTCCAAATGGAGTTCTCTGAACAGCTGCTATAGGGAATAACGGGTTGAAAATTGGCAACAAGAGTGGTTATTACATTCTCTGTTGCATGTAAATGAGTGGTTTGAGGCTGATTTGCTAAGTCAGTTCTGAATGTCAAGCTGTGTAGCAATGGTTACCACCAAACTGTGCTTTATTAAGATACTCTAAAAGGTCCTGCTATGAAAAGAGGTAAAACTGATGTCTGTAATCCATGAATTTCAAGGAAAAAACTAAATGCTGAAGGAGAGGAATGTTGTAAGTTGTATTTCTGGGCTAAGTTCTGTATTTGCTGCACTTAGCTTGTCAGCAACTTTATTGAGATCAGCTAATACGAGTTAGGCTCATTAACAGGAGCCCATAGACCCAGTGCCACAGAACTGAAGTTACTGTGTTTGGAGTCACTGGTAATATGAAAATACATGGGACGCTTCCAGCAATGATGACACCTCACTTAACATCGATGGAAATACTGCTGGAGGGATACAGCGGCTCAGTCCTTGTACTGTTTGAGCTCGAGGCACCAGTTCATAGAATCTCAGCTACATTTGTCTTTAGTGTTTAGCCAAGAACGTCACAGTGCTGTAGAACTCAGCCCCTAGCTGTCGTCTGTGCTGAGTTCAGGTACCTGCAGGAACTGGGATCAGCAGGTCAGTGTAGTACTGACGTCTGGGAAGTCAGAGGTTCTGTCAGTGGTGGTTCTCCATACAAAAGGGTCGCATTGCTGGCCTATTCCTGATTCCTTAGCTGAACTGTGAGCAGGTTGAAGCGTGAGGTGTGCTTCACAGCGTCTGTGATGACTGTCTGCATTTTGATTTTAAGCTTCTTAAGCACTTTGTAAAATAAAGAAGAGAACTGAAGAGCTCTTAATGTATCTCTTCCAGTCGGTTACCAAGGAAACAAGGTTCAATTCTGTACTGTACCACAGGAATTGTCCTCCAGTGGCTCCAGTCAGATAAGTAAGTTTTCCTGTTTAATAAGAAACTGAATACAGTTATCAAATGATTTGACTAATGAGCTGCTTCTGTCAGTCTGTGTTTTCTATTATGCAAAAAGTAAATGTTGAATGTTGTTCTTCTATTTTAGGCATTTGTCCAGTATTAGTCATGTAGTTCTTGATGAAATTCATGAAAGAAATCTTCAATCAGATGTTTTAATGAGCATTATCAAAGACCTTCTGAACGTTCGTTTGGATCTGAAGGTGATACTGATGAGTGCTACTTTAAATGCAGAGAAGTTTTCGGATTATTTCGGTAGGTGAAGTGCTTCCTGTGGGTGTTCTCCGAGCGATTCAGGCGTCTGTAACCCGGTTCTCAGATTGTAAGATTGATGTTTATCAAAAGACTTGATTTCATTTTTCACAGGTAGTCCCCAGCTGCTGGAGAGGCTTATTTCCTCAGCTCTGTTTCATGATGAGCAGATGTTTTGTCTGCGTTTGGTGCTCAGTGTTGCAGGAATGCTCTGCACAGAGCATTTCTGTAGTAAACATTTACTGATGATAACTGTATGTTGGAAGTCACAAGTTGGCAGGCAGAGTGAAGCCTGCAGTGGTTCATATGTCAGTGTTTGTTCTCTAGGTGGAAAGAGGTGAACGTGCAGGAGAGCGCAGTGCTGCTTGCTGCTGTGCTGCTTCTGCTCAGTCACTTCACTTGGAATTGCTTTTGGCATCTTCTGTGAGAATTCAAAGGGGGGGAAAACAACAAAAAAAACTCCATAGACTTGGAACTATATTGCAAAAACAGTGAAGAATGTTTGTGGACTTTAATAGTACAGCATTTTATTTGCTGTTTTAAAAACAACTTACCACCTTTCTCAATAGATAACTGTCCAATGATTCACATACCTGGGTTCACTTTTCCCGTGGTGGAGTATCTTCTTGAAGATGTAATTGAGAAGTTGAGGTAAGTGGATTTTCTGGACGCCAGTGTGGTTCAGTTTGGTTGGTTTTGGCCTTTTATTGGCGTGTATTTTATTGCATTATGAATAACTTACCAAACAGTCAGCTGTTTAAGAAGGAAAATTGCACTGGAAAGCAGGCATCGTGTTGCAGAAAAGCTTTCGAGAGGTGTTCAGCAGCCTGTAGTGTAGCAGTCTGGAAACAGTGGCTTGAGGAGCTTTTTCTTTTGGTGTGGGGAATTTTCAGGCTGATAAGCTGGTCTTTGTCCTGTTTATTTCCACCTGTTCTCACGCTTACTGGAGATGGCTCCTGTTACTTATTTAAAACAGTAGGTATGTTTTTTCAGGAAAAGTGTGTCCAATGATCGTATGGTATAGCTGAAGTAATGCGTGTTGTCCTCAGCTTGGAAGAAACAATAGTGCAGCTGGATTGAATGACTTGAGTTTCAAAATGTAATTAAATTTGTTCTTAAACCTTAAAGGTATACTCCAGAAAGCACAGACCGTCGGCCACGGTGGAAGAAAGGCTTCATGCAGGGACATGTAAGCAGACCAGAAAAGGAAGAAAAAGAAGAAATCTACAGGGAACGGTGGCCGGAATACTTACGGCAGCTGCGGGGCAGGTTGTGCTCAGATTCCTGGTTTGCATTGTTTGTGGTTTCTCTGTTTCTCGGCTGAGAAACAGAATTTTATGCTGTATTTTAATACCGTGCTTTCATTATCAGTGCAGTACTTGATACTGTGGAAGACAAGAATGATGGCAGTGCCAGCACGGTTGGCTCTGACTGCTGAAGCGATCTAGGCAGTCACAGAGATCTATCTGCCTTTGCACGTGCGAGGTTTAAGAGAGCTCATAGCTGCCAGGTTCACTTGCTGCTGATGTTGTTATGCCCATTACAGTCTGCAGCATAGCGCTGGGCCTCCTATGCTTTGTCCTTGATCTCTTTTCTTCTCAGCTTTGCTATTTTTCAGTCTCCTTTTTTTATGTGGCAGTGATAGATCTCACAGTATGGCAGTCTTGTAATGAAGAACAGCATTTTTCTGTTTTCCTCCTGGCTTATTTTACCCCTGCAGTTTGTGACATTCTATATATCCAGCTTGATAAAAATAATTAATGAAGATGGCTCAGTTTTGTTTCCCTCCTAAGGAAACAAGTAATCAGTGCTGTCTGTTCTATCCCATGATCCGCGTGCCCATTTGTACTTCTTCATCCCTTTCCCAATCAAGTCTGTGGAACAGATTGCTGATTGGTATTAGATTTCATGAAGACGAGGGGCTGAAGAGATGAGATGCTTCCTGTACTCACAGAGAGGGAGGGATGAATTGAAGGGTGAGCTCAGGCTATAGATTCAAGGCAATCCATGAGGAGGAGAGAAATACAGTGCAGTCACAACAGGATTCTTTGACTCAGCTTACTGAACTGGCAACAGTTGTACTGAACTGAATCTGGAGAGTGTGTTGTCTATTCCGGTATTGTACCTGCAGAGAAAGAAGAAAGAAACTGAACTGTATAGCAGCGTGCATGGATGAGTACTTGTGGAGTCTTATGATGGATATGAGTGCATGACTGTGGGTGTACCAATATAGTTGCTTTTGATGCCTGTAGGTATTCGGCGGGTACTATAGATGCCTTGGAGATGATGGATGATGACAAGGTTGACCTTGACCTGATAGCAGCTCTTATCAGACACATTGTTCTGGAAGAAGAGGTGCGTTTCTGTTTCATGCATTGTATTCTCAAGGTACGACTGAACTGTGGCCAGTGGCTGTTAATGAATAACTACCAACTTCGTTCTTCTCATCTATGACATAAATATGTGGTTTTTTGGATGTTGTTAAAGCAATCTAATATCTTTAAATGCCTAATTACAGTATTAATTGCAATTTCTAGCTTTCTGTTGTTTGTGTTAGAGGAAATGGATCTTGAAGTATAAAGACATCAGATTCTGAGGCTGAAAATGCTCATTAGAGTCTCAGTAAAAAGGATTTTCCAGTAACACTGTTGGGTACGTTATTACCAGAGCACTTCTGTGCTTGGAGTGACTTCTGTTATCTTAGGTAGCAGACACAGATTACATCATAACCTGGAGTTATGTACTCATTTCTCTGTTCAAAAGCATCCCCTGAAGAGCTGGCACTTCAGTTGAGTTCTTGAGAAGAATTTTGGTTGTTAAGAACGTCAAATCATTTGAAATGTCAGCTGGCAGCACTGAGGCTGTGGACAATAGAGGCCACTTGTTTCTTACTTTGTTCTTCCTTGGAAAATCAAACAGTTTTTTCTGTGCTTCATTGCAGCTCAAATTCTTCAGATGTTTCTATGACAGCGTTTAAAACTCTGCAGGGAAATATGTCTAAAAAGAAACTTGGGTTCCTTAAGCTTAGATAGGTGTGTGGAGCCTTCTTTTGTAGGAAATGAAGCTGTAGGTGTTGCTCCAAACGCTGAGGTCTCAGGTATCCCTTAGCCAAAAGAAATACATCAGTGGCTGCTTTGCTTTTTGCACAGCATGTGACGTATCCTAACATGTTCCTTTCCCATTCATTTTCTCACCTATAGGATGGTGCAATTCTAGTGTTTCTTCCAGGCTGGGACAACATTAGCACTCTGCACGATCTCCTGATGTCACAAGTCATGTTTAAGTCAGGTAAAAAAAGAGAAGGTTTTTTGATGGGTGATGTTCCATAGCTTTGTTTTGTTCTTAGAGGTTAATGCAAGCTGCTTCAGTAGAATAATGGAATGATTTTTTTATCACAGGTAAGGATTTAGGTAGCTCGTGGATTTGTATGTTTTAAAAAGAGAATGCATTTCAGAACTGGCCCTTTGTTTAGATGAGCAGCAGTGAATATTTGTTGTGGTGATAGTCTTGGTAAAAGACAAACTATAGTAGTAGTATCTTGAGCTTAAAATGCAGTTGTCATCCTTACAAAAAGGTTCTGTTTCCCTTTCCCTCCCAGCCCCACCTTTCATTACAGCTGCTGTTTGGTTTGGTACTTTTACATCTCTTCTAGGATTTGTCACCTGCATTTAACATTGATGTATTGAACTGCTAACAGAAAGCAAACGTCTACGTGTGCTGTTATTCAGAACAAGAAATAGAAGCATAGTTTCCACAATAGAAGCAGCATAGTTCCTCTATTCTGCATTCCTGATTTCTTTTTTTCCCCTGTATAATGAAAGTTTCTGTGCTTACGCTGCATCTTTTCCTGCTTCAATTTTCAGATAGGTTTATTATCATCCCTTTGCATTCGTTGATGCCTACGGTTAACCAGACTCAGGTATGTGTTCGTTCTGTTACACAAGAAAGTGACATTTCACAACAGTGAAAACAATAATTGCGCATGTTTGGTTTTGCAAACATACAAATGGGCTGTGGGTAATTCCAGGTGTTTAAGAAGACCCCACCAGGAGTGAGGAAAATCGTGATTGCTACCAACATTGCAGAGACCAGGTAAAGAGCAGCTGCACGTACGTGTAGGACCTCTGATTTTGATGTGATAAATGAAAGTATAAGCCTGCTTAATATTTCACCAGGTATGTTTTGAAGATTCACATCATTCGTTTAGTGAACTACAAACGTGTCTCAAGATAAAGACCAAGCTGGAGTTTTCCTCTGAGAATTGTCTAAAGAAATCAGAATGTGGATGATGATAGGACCTGCGGTTGCTGTGTGTGATAGCTGAGTTGGCTGTCCTCTGCTGGCTTCAAAACTGCACGTGGTGACTCGTGCCATACCTGTCAGAATAAATCAAGCTTGCCATTGAACTGTTCAGGAACGTACTTAGTAATGACGTGCTCGATGCCAGAATCTTTGTTTCCTGCTCATGGTTTGGGAGGGAACAAAGAAAGCCTAAATGGGTAAAATTGTAGGTTAAGCTTGCAAAGATGGAGAGTTATTTATTTTCTCTTTATTTTTAAACAGCATTACAATAGATGACGTGGTGTTCGTTATAGATGGTGGGAAAATCAAGGAGACTCACTTTGATACGCAGAACAACATCAGCACAATGGCTGCAGAGTGGGTTAGCAAAGCTAATGCCAAGCAGAGGAAAGGCCGAGCAGGAAGGTAAGGATGAGGCTGGTTAGGAAATGTGGTGATGTTAACTTTCGGTTGGCCTTGAAGCACGTGGAGGTACTGCCTGGTTATTCACACTTCAGCAGCAGGCAGTGGCACAGCACTGTCACTGTTATGGAAGGAGTTATTGCATTGTTTTCCTAGCAGACTGACAGAACTTCTGCTGTGTTTTACCCACGGGTTTCCTTCCTTCTCATGGAATAATAAATCTTGTGTTCTATTATTTATTTACTTGTATTGGTAGCATTTGCCCTCATTTTTGAGGCTACAATATATTAAAGCTACAATTGCCTACAAATTAACACTGCTCAGCTGTGTACCAAATTATTTGAAGCTTCTCTGTGTCAGAATTCCTTGTGGAGTATTTCCTGTTTGTTCACACGTGTCCAGTTTTTCTCTGTTCTCCTCATTGTTAAGAGATCTGTGTTTTCTGTGGCTTTTTCCCTGTTGCTGGGTCTGTATATCTGAAAGCTGCAGTAACTCTTACAACTGAAATGCAGTCGTGGTGTCCCAGTGTCACAGAAAAACCCATACATTCTTTCCTTTAAATACATTCCAGAGTGCAGCCAGGGCACTGCTACCACCTGTACAACGGGCTGCGTGCCAGCCTTCTGGATGATTATCAGTTACCAGAGATCTTGAGGACGCCTTTGGAAGAGCTCTGCTTACAAATCAAGGTAGGCGTCTGCAGCTTCAGGTGTTCGCTTTTCTGTTGGAATAAAAGCTTGGAAGCTTAAATTATTGCAGCTGAGCTGAGAGTTGTCCTCGAGTTTAAGTTGTGTTACGCCGTAAGTACAGCATACTTAGCTGGTAATTGGAGCAGTTTTGGCAGAGCGCATCAAACCCAGAGAGATGATTGTTCAGGATAAGTAAAAGCTGAACTGTTGATGCAAATTTCAACTGTGCTTTTTTTCCCCCAAAATCCTTTAATCAGAGGAGCGTCTGTGACAGTGCCAGTGATGAGGAGAGGATTCCTTAAGAACAGTTCTGGGTGAAATTCTTTTAAAGCAGACATGAGTTTCCTTTGTGCAGTTGATACTGAATTCCAGTGCGTGCCTAAGGAGTGCCATGTGTGTGCATTCTGAATGAAGTAGCATAGAAGTGATGAGATTTTCAACCAGAACATCTCTGGTTTTGTCCTTACTTCTTAATGAGCGAAATCCTAATTTCAAACTGAATTATTCACCCCTTCTGTAATTAGCATGGTCACTGTGTGCTGGTTTGAGGTAGGCAGCCACCTTTCTCCGGTTGCTGCAGGTTTGCTGTTTTTGTTTGTTTGCTTTCTTCCAGATTCTGAAGCTTGGTGGAATTGCTTATTTTCTGAGTAAGCTGATGGATCCGCCATCTCGTGATGCTGTAATGCTGGCCATTAATCATCTAATGGAGCTGGTAAAGTATTAATTAACATACTGTTCCATGCATGCAAGGAAAACTGTTTACAGTCAAATTGTTACTTTTGGTGTTTGCTAGAAAGATTATTCTGACTGCACGAGTCTGGACATTTGAAGCACTGTGTTATGCAGACCTTTCACATCTTCAGACCGTACAGTGTTCTGACACCGTGACTGAACAGAGAAGGCAGTTTCATATAATGCTTGAAGTGTATGGGCTGCATAAAGTAGTTCCTGGATTGCTGGAAACGCTTGGCACAACTTTTATTTAGATTCCATACAGGTTCTTACCTGGGTAGTTCCATAAAACCCTGCTCGTGTCTGATTGTATCAGGAGTTCCAGGCAGCTCAGTGGAGAGTTGGAGATGTGATTTCTGTGGGCAAATAAGAGAAAGGGCTCATCTGTGAGCGTGCCTTTGGATGATGGGGAGGGAGAGGTCAATGACACATGCGTGCTGCTGACTCCTTGCCCTGCCAAGGCTGTGTAGTAGCAAAGAGTAAAAGAAATAAAAACCAGAGGTGATATTGACAGCAAGATACGGATCTGAAAGGAATGCTTGGCCAGTAGAACAGTTAGACACTCAAATGTTAATTAGTCTTAAGAAGGACACTGAGCCCAGTAAACCACTTGACATGCCATTAAAGGTGGTTGCTCTTCTATTGCACCTCTTGAACGTTTCTGCATAACTTGCAGGGTCATTTGCCTGCCTATGTCCCCTTGTTAATGCCGGCTGCCTTTCCCGCACACCAGGCTTCCCTTTGTTTTCTACATTTTCCAATGATTGTTTCAAGGAAGTCCTCTGACTTCAAATGTCACTGACGTTTTGGTTTCTCTCTGACAGAACGCTCTGGACAGGCAGGAGGAGCTGACTCCGCTCGGCGTGCATTTAGCGCGCTTACCAGTTGAGCCACATATTGGAAAGATGATCCTCTTTGGAGCTTTGTTCTGTTGCTTGGATCCAGTGCTTACGATTGCAGCAAGCCTGAGCTTCAAAGACCCCTTTGTCATTCCTCTGGTAACGTTTCTAAAGCAAGAATTGCAAATAAGATTCTAAGAATCTCAGAAGAATGTTAGGATGCTACTGAGATGTTGTAGTGTAAAAGCACTTCAATCTCATTTCTGTGTTAACTGCATTTCTTGTTAGTACCGATTGCCTGCACGTACTGTGACGTACTGGACGTGCTTGCCTACAGAATGTTGCACAAAAAGTAATGCTACGTCCATGCTGCATACAAAGTATTGCTTATATGTGTTCATTAAGCTGGGAAAGAGAACTGGATGGAGGAATGGCCTGTGAGCGATGAATGTTTCCTAAATTCAATTGTTTTTAGGGCAAAGAGAAAGTGGCAGATGCAAGAAGAAAGGAGCTGTCGAAGAACACTAAAAGTGATCATCTCACTGTGGTGAATGCTTTCACAGTAAGGATGTTCTAATGTTTCTCTTTCAGAAACCTTTATTCGGGCTCTATGTTTTATTGTAGGTAACAATCCGATCAGTGTATGCTCTCAAGTACTTCTTGATTTCTACAGAAACAAATCCAAATTAATTTTCACCCTTCTAGCATTGTTTTCCACCTCAGTAACCAAATTTCTTATGGGTGTGCTGTTGGAAACATCATGGTTATCTTGGTGCTTTCTAAACGTGTGTTTGATGAGAGATGAACTCAGTAGGCTGTGGCAGCCCTTCAGAAGTCTCTGAGTCGGTGCTGCTTGTCCTCTGCAGTAGGCTGGGCTGACTTCGGAAGCGTTGGAGGCTTTGTTGCATAGCGTTGGGCAAGAGGACCACTAAATAAATGGCGTGGGAAAATGGTTACTTTTAATACCAACAAATGAATGTCTGGCAAATCTGACTAGATTTCACTTCTCACCATTTAAAAATGTTGTTTTTCTCCTCAAATGCTGTGTGTGTGTACATAGCAGACCCTTCCAACTCTTTGTATTATACTTTCTCTCTCACAGAGAAAAAAAAAGTGATTACTTTTTGTTGACCTCCAGTTTTTTGCTCTGTCCTTATTTAATTTTGGTTAGTATATGTTCTCCTGAAAGATTCCTTTGAACGATGGTTTGGATTTCTAGGGCTGGGAAGAGACTCGTCGTCGTGGATTCCGAACGGAGAAAGACTATTGCTGGGAGTATTTCCTGTCTCCAAATACTCTCCAGGTAACGTTCTGGCTGTTGGGGACGGGGGGGAGAAGAGGAACATGTTGATGGGGAATGGGAAGAGCCTTTTTGCACAGTATCATTCTGGGACGGTGGTTGTTGTTTCGTAGATGCTGCATAACATGAAAGGACAGTTTGCCGAGCATCTGCTTGCAGCTGGATTTGTGAACAGCAGAGACCCCAAGGATCCCAAGTCTAATACCAACTCGGGTAAATAAGGGGGGAAATTGAAAGCTTTGCTCGGTCAGATTCACGGTTTGCAGAACCATGTTATTTACTTCGCTGTCTTTTGCAGATAATGAGAAGTTGCTCAAAGCTGTCATCTGTGCTGGCTTGTATCCAAAAGTTGCAAAGATCCGGCCAAGCTTTAGCAAAAAGAGGAAAATGTAAGGATTTGGTGTGACCTTGGTTTGCATTACAGGTAGTTTCTACATCAGGTGGATGAGCAAGGCAGAGCAATGGCTTAAGTGCATGAATGAATCTCTTTGTACAGATCATCCGTGGGTGTGGGTTGCCTCATTCGAGAGCGACAGATCTGAGCATAGGATTGTTGATTTTTACTTATGGGAACAGAGATGTTGTCTGACTGTTTGGATATTGGCTGATACGTGAAGTAATTGGTGTGACGTTACCATACAGTCTGTGATGCTAAAACGTTAATATCACAGCTGCTGAAGGAGACACTCATTTTTTTCCTATCTGCAGCAGCAGTTGAAACACTGTCCCTTCTTGTTTGTCAAGACAGAGCCCAGCAGTTCTGGTCTGTTCATCTAACACTTCTCATCAGGCTTTTTATGCCTAATAACTGTTATTCCTGGTAATAGTATACTTATGAGGAGGGATATCTATGTTCTCATGAACGTGATTTAAGGCACACTGAAGGGGTGAACATTTGGATCAGCTTTCTGAGCGAGTAATGTAGAAACAGCAAGCTTAAGAGCAATCACTGTGCCTGGAACTAAAAACAAAGCAAAAATCAGTGATTTTTTTCCATAGTAGATGTAAGCATAGGTGGTCAGAGTTCTGCCTAACTTAGTTCTATCTGCAGCTGGCACTACTAGTCAGTTACTTCTCCATTTTAAACTGAGATGGGTGTGCTTAAGATCACCTTAATGCACCCAGCAGAAAGCTTAGCAATCTGATGGAAGTTTCTGTGTCCTTGCATCTTAGCCATGTGGTGGAGCTGGGTATAAGCCAGCTGCAGGGAAGATTCAGCTCTGAGATCCACCAAGCACAGATTTGTTACACTCACTGCTTTGCTGGACAGGCTGGTTCTGCTAAGTTGTCAATCTTTTCTTTTTTTTAAGGGTGAAAGTTTGCACCAAGACAGACGGAACAGTTAACATTCATCCTAAGTCTGTTAATGTGGAAGAAACAGAGTTCCATTATAACTGGCTTGTGTACCACTTGAAGATGAGAACTAGCAGTGTACGTGGAGGTTTCTGTTTGTGTAATTATATTTTGTAGCTCTTTAATAAGGTTCGATTGAGGTGCAGGGCATATGTGAGCAGTGCCTCTTCTTGTGGCCCAGAAGGTGTGGAGCAGCTTTGTTTGAAGCTTTCCTCTTTTGGGTCATGTGTTCTGCACGCCCTCTGAGTCTGTTCCAGTGGTACTGGTGGGACTGTTCCGTAAGTAACTAACGTACTGTCTTCTGTTAGGTGCTTCCTTCTGCTGTTAAACAAAACATACTATTTTCTGTTTCCAACCAATGTAACGCTTCTAAATATGCTAAGAACCCACATGCATTGTGAACTTCCTTCTTCCTGTTTGATTGCCAGTGGGACTATTAGTTTGGTTCTCCCCTTTGTGTAAATGACTGCACTTAGGGCCATCTGTGCTCCTGTTTCATTTGTAACTCTTCCAGCTGAGTTGCTTCAGATCTGTTTTGCAGTGAATGACTGAAAAGATGATCTTCTGGAATTCTGCTTTGAGTTTCATGACTGGCTGTGATGTCAGTTGAGATGCTTCTGAGAGTGACTGGAAAATGTTGTCTTCTTGCAGATATACCTGTATGATTGTACAGAAGTGTCTCCATACTGTCTGCTGTTCTTCGGAGGAGATATATCCATTCAGAAGGATAAGGATCAGGACACCATTGCTGTGGATGAATGGATAGTTTTCCAGTCTCCGGCAAGAATAGCACACTTAGTGAAGGTGACTGTGTTCAATAATCGTGTGTATGGAAGTCTCAGTGTAGCAGTAGCTCTTCTTAGAGACCTTACATTTGTACCTACCCACCTATCTTATAGGGGTATAACATCAGTATGTTTCATGTGTTCCCAGTAGATATTTTAGGTATGATAGGCAAACAAAATTTATCTTCTGAAGGTAAGTGTATGAATGCAGACTATAAAGTGGTGGTAAAAGTAGTGTTCAGAACAGTCTGATTCGTGTGATAAACTGGGCAGAAGTAAGCAGTAATGACCTCCATTGTGGAGCAGGCACTCCAAATTCATCTCTGAGTTTTCAGCATAATAGCTGCACTGATAGGAATGAGGGTTGTGCTGCTATTGCAGCACTGGAAGGAGGTGTTGTTCAGCTGTGCAGCCTCTGCTGAAAAGTTTGGGGGATGCTGAAAAATCGTGGAGGTTGCAGAGAAGTGTTGTAGGGAAAGGATTTATAAACACATCACAGGAAGGGAGTTGAAGAGTGTAATTTCTGTAGTTTTCTGTAGCAAAAGCTCCAGATGGGTGTGGAAACCAGAGGAAGGGGCTCTTCAGCTGGCAGTGATACTTTCCAGTGGGAAGAGGAGCTGAATGGAGCTGTATATTAGATCCTAAAAGTGGCCTCTGATATTCTTTTTTTTTTCCCTTTTTCTTAACCTGAATACTTTTAGACCTGGAATAGTGAGCTGATGAGTGAGTAAGCCAGCAATGATCGTGTCATAAAAGGCAGAACTGCTGGTTTTTGGAAAGCTGCTTTTTGATCCTAAAGATAGCAATGTTGAAATGGATGCGTGTGGGAGCATCAGGTGTAGGGATGAGAAGAGGGCAGAGGGCTCTGGGCTTACCGGGGTAACGCTGTGTGCTTCCTCATGGCCTGTCTCTCCTTCCAACAACCTTTCTGTCTGCAGGATTTAAGACAAGAGCTCGATGATCTTCTCCAAGAAAAAATAGAGAACCCCCACCCCGTGGACTGGAACGATACTCAATCCAGGGATACAGCAGTGCTGACAGCCATTATAGACTTAATCACCACCCAGGAGAATGAAAGTGCCAGAAATTACGCTCCGCGATTTCAGAGCGAACGCTACAGCTGATGCACTTTGATCTGTGCTGGTTAAAACCACCATCCCCCGTTTTGTTGTTGGTAGCAGTTACTGAGCTGGAGGGAAGGCTGAGGGGCAGCTCCTGCAGCAGCCACGGCCGTGTCTGTGTCTGCATGTCTTCTGTGTCGCTTTTTAAATAATGAAGCAGCAATGTTAGCAGTGTTAGTTGGCCCTATGTTTGGTTTTGTCCCTCCTCGAAGTCCTGTAACGCTGCAGCGTTCTTTCCTCATCCACTAACAGCTGCTCCAGCAACGGCCCCTGCTCCGCTTAACGCATAGCGCTCCCTCAGCTGTCGCTGATGGGTGAGAGGCGGCTCTGCGATGGGCAGCACGTGCTGTGTGCTGTGTTTGGTGCTGCGGAGGGAACGCTGCAGCGCGGCGCTCCTTCTGTCCCTCCCGTTCCTTCTGTGTCCCTCTGCGCTGAGGGGGACTCGTTACAATCGCGGTGGAATCCGCCTTAAGGCTTCGTTGTGTTATACTGTTTTTTTTACTCGGTCCGTGTATGGGCGCAGTGTCACATTAAAGGACTTCTCCCCCAGGCGCGGTGCCGGCTGCTCTCCGCCCGCGGTGCCGCTCAGCGCTGCTGCACGGGGCGGCGCGCGGCCGCAGGTGCGGAGATTCAAACGGGGCGGGGCCGCGCGCACAGCGGCTGTAACGGCTGCAACGGCTCGGGCGGCGGGAGCGGGAGGCGGCGGCGCTGAGGTGAGAGCTGCGGCGGGGCTGTGCGGGGCGGGCACAGTGCGTGGCGCGGCATGGGGCACTGCGGTGGCACCGCGGGAGGGCGGAGCTGCGGGTGGCCTCAGCGGGGAGCGCCGGAACGCGCCGTGTCCGCCTGTGCGGCCTCGGCCACCGCTTCGCTCCCCTCCTTCGGCGGCGCGCTCGGGGCTGCAGGTGCTTCCTGAGGCTGTTCGCGGATCGCTCCCACCGCGGTGGGTGCCACAGGCCGGGGCGGAGCGCTGTGCGGCCGCGGTGAGTCCCGGCTGCCTCGGGCTCGGCGCACCGGGAAGGTGCGTGGTGCGGTGCGGCGCTGCCCCTTTCCTTGGGAGCAGAGCAGCGCTGGGTAATGGAGGAGCCGCTTACTTTTTGGCTTTAAGGACGCCTGTAATGATTATAGCAGTGCTTTCTAAAGAGTAGTAGAGAGACGTTCTGTTGATTAGATTGCAGGGGTGGTGTGGAACGGGTGCGGAGCACGATAAAGATGCGGAAGAGTCAATCGGTGCCCGCCGTTCGTGAGCGTTTGGAAGTGCCGATGTGGGCGCGGTTTGCGCTGCGGGAGCCCCGGGGCTGCGCCGTACCGCGGGGTCCCGCTATGCGCGGCCGTCCCGGCGCTGCCCGCTGGGAGCGGTGTGGTTACCCAGCTGTGCTTAGTTAGCTTCTGCTATGGGGAGCTTTGATTTGGGGAACCGTGAGCTTTGTGTTGTGGGTCAGCCTACAGCCCTGCGTAGGGAAGCGGTTGGAGGAAGGGTTACAGATTCGGCGTTGATTTCACAGCGGCAGGCTCTGAGCTGTGCTGTCCCGGCCTCGTGCTCACACAGCTGTGTCTGTGTGCTCAGCTGCTCTCTGTGTGTGCAGTTTTGCTCTGATAAAAGTCACCACACTGGGCCCTGGGAGCAGTGTAGCTGCTGGGTGGTGGCAGAGCAGAAGGGCTTAATGCCAGCAGGGAGTTTCTGGTCCTTCTCTCTGAAATCTCAGAGGTTCATCTCAGAACAAGTCAGAGATAGATATAATGATGACTTATAGGGACGTTGCTAGAAGACAGAAACAAAAATCCATGGACTCTCTGAAAATGTGTTTTTACAGACTTAAGGAAAGCTTTATTTAAAGGTGAACTGCTTGTTATGATGCCTTCAATTTGTGATGTCTGAGAGCCATGGGGGAATTCAGACTGGCATGAAAGCCAAAGGCTGTGAGCAGCTGCACACTGATCATTGCAGGCCGGATGGCTGTTCTGGGCATGTGCTGCAGGCCTGGTGCCACACCAAACCAAACCCTGCGTGGG
This sequence comes from Pavo muticus, assembly GCA_016647715.1. Taxonomy (NCBI): domain Eukaryota; kingdom Metazoa; phylum Chordata; class Aves; order Galliformes; family Phasianidae; genus Pavo; species Pavo muticus. Next base: position 801,228 of record JACDJE010000026.1, on the reverse strand, counting down.
CCTTTGTTCTGTGTGTGGGAGGTGATGGGTCCCAGGATGGCACTGGTGCTGTCAGCTGCTTCAATAGAACCCTCAGTGCTCTTCAGGGGGTGCTGCTTTATCAGGCCAGCAAAAGCTCCCCTCTCAGTTTTTGTGTGTGTCTTTTCTTAATCCTTTGTTTGGGTGCCTTGCAGGTGGGTGCAATCACACTGATGAGGCAGCCCAAGTGTAGCCAGACTGTGGTGGCTGCACCTGAGCTGGGAAGGCAGAGCTAAGGGCTTCCCAGCCCAGGGCAGGAGTCAGGCAGGAGGGGCTGTCCCCAGCGGTCAGTGCAGCCCCAAGCAGGGCCCTGGTGGAGCTCTGGGGTGGGCACCCCTCTGTGTGTGTTCCCTGGCAGCATGCTCCCTGAAGGGGTGGCAGTGCCATGGGTCTGGGCGTGAGCTGGTTGTGCGGGGCACACAAGGCCAGGCCTGGGGCAGGAGAGGGCTGTGCTGGAGAAGATGCAGCAGCAAGATGAAGGGAGCTGGCTGCTGGGCCTGGCTGCTGCCGGCTCACAGGTGAAGGTGTGGTTTTAGTTCACACATTGTCCTTTGGACACTGAGAGCTGAGTTATGTGTTACAAATTATTAAAATAGTCTTTCTGCAGTTAGTGTAGCTACGTAACACAGCTGCCTTAGCACAAGAGCTGGATACTTATCTCACTCTAACTGCTCTATGGCATGAACCTTTTCATAGAATCATGGAATCACTCAGGTTGGAAAAGACCTTCAAGATCCACGACCTAACCATACTGCCCCTAACCTAACAGCCCTCTGCTAAATCATGTCCCCGAGCACCACATCCAAATGGTTGTTAAACACATCCAGGGATGGTGACTCAGCCACCTCCCTGGGAGCCCATTCCAGTGCTTAACAACCCTTTGTGTACAGAAGTGTTTCCTGAGATCCAACCTAAACTTATCCTGGCGCAACTGGAGGCCATTTCCCCTTGTCCTGTCACCAGTGAGAAGAGACCAGCCCCGCTCTGCTGTAAGCACCTCTCAGATATTGGAAGAGAGCTATGAGGTCTCCCCTCAGCCTCCTTTTCCTCAGACTGAACATCCCCAGTTCCTTCAGTCTCTCCTTGTAGGCCATATTCTCCAAGCCCTTCCCCAGCCTTGTTGCCCTTCTTTGGACCTGCTCCAGCACCTCTATGTCCTTTCTGTACTGAGGTGCCCAAAACTGAACACAGTACTCGAGGTGAGGCCTCACCAGTGCTGAGTACAGGGGCAGGATGACTTCCCTACACCATTCCTGATCGTCAGCTCCTGCACCTTTAAAATAACTTCCTTAAAGTATTCCCAGCCTTCCTGGGCTCCCATACTCTCCCATGGCAGTTCTGCTGACTCCCCTCTGTGGTTCAACAAGGATGGAGCAATCTAGCATCTTGTGATCACTCTGCCCCAGACAGCCTCCACCCTTTACATCCCCCACAAGCCAGGTATTTTCAGTCCTTCCCTCCTGCCTCAAAGGCACTGCTGGAGGACCAGGCTTTAGAGGCACACAGCAAAGGTAGGTGAGTGCTTTCCTATTGTCCTCAGTGCTGTGGTTCCTTCAGACCAGTGACCACATCCTGTAGAGCTCTGTGGCTTCCTCCCTTGCTCAGAGCGGAGATGTTCTCCCAGAGCTGTGTGGTTCACTGCTCCAACTTCACACACCCACTGACTCGTAGCACACAGACAGTGCTGTTTCAGACACCTCAACTTCTCGGACAAGAATGGTGTTAATGACCCACACTTTGGTGCTCCTTGAAGAACAACTGAGGCTCTATTTTAGTAAGGGTTTTAAAGGATTTTATTGATTGCTATAAAATCATAGAAGTCTTTAGTTCCTTAAGAACTGTGTCTGAGAATAAGAAAAATGCCTTTAAAAAACATTACAGCACTTCTGGAAAAAATAGGTATGAAAAATATATACAGTGTATTAAAAATCTGAATAAAATTAATGCCTGGATTTATACATTCAGTTACGTGTTAAACATCTGCCTGTGTACAATAAATTCTTTGTTAAAAAATTAATTAGCAGTATTTCTTCTGTGTTAAATAAGTCTCTGCTCAGTGTACAGCCATTTCGTCAGTCCGCTCCTTACAACTTAACCCCGAAGGCAGGAAAGCTGCTGTCAGGCTGCCCGGGGAAGCAGTCTGTACAAATGCCTTCCTAACAGCTTTGCAGTTGTTGCAGAGGTACATATTTATAAACAAAGTTATTCACAAGTCAGCACATTACAGTCTATGTGAAAGTGTCCAGAACCTCCTAAAAACCACGGGCACTGTGCCAGAATGCCTGGGTAGCCCCATCATCTCTCACCTATCACATACTGAATCCTGCTCTGTCATCAGCTGGTCCAAGAAAAATACAAACTGTCACATCTATATACAGAGAAGAGGCTCTGCAATTAATTTTGAGTGTATTCTGTTCACACAATATTAAGTAGTTCTTTTTTTCAGTGAAATTCCAAAGCTAAATTGCAGATGCAAAAACAAATGTGTTGTGTGTAGTGCAGCTGTGACAGGTCTTCTCCAAAGCCAAGAAGAGCAAATGTGAAGGAGCACCAGTGAGTTCCTCCACCCCAAGGCTCCCCTCCTGCACTGCGGCAGGGCAGGGCAGAGATACCCACTGTGCTTCCACGCCTCTCCTCACTGCTGCCCTGACTGTTCCTACGCTGAAGACGCAGCAGCTTCATCAGCTTCCATGGGTCTCATTACTGCCCTTCTGGTTCTGCCTGTGGATTCAGCGTGATACTAACATGCTAACGGTGATATTCAGTAAACTGAAGTTCAGTTGAACTTTTACCTCCACAGAAGGAAATAATTTATTTTTTTTAGTATGAAGTATTAATTAAAATATAGTTATTATTATTTTTTTTTCATTTTTTGTTTTTTCCATTCATTTATTTACTTAACATGAAGATCTAACTCAACACCTGGGAAAAACTGAAAGAAAACGGACAGATTTCCAGCAGTTATATTGCTTTCAAACACCAGAAAGCATCCTGCGAGTGCAGGCAGCTCAGTTCTGAACCAGAGCACAGGGCCACGTGAGGCTCAGGTTGTTGATGCTAGTGAGAAAAAACACATTCCTGTTATGTGTATGGCTATTTTTCTACAGCTTGAAATTAATTATTTTGTAGTAAGTAAGTATGAAAAAAGTGGCTCAATCACTGCCACAGAGGCATCCAGAGCTAGAAGAGACACTGCACAGAATGGCCTCTGCATTTGGCAGAGCTGGGCTTCAAGAAAATCTTCCTAGAGGAAACAACATATGGCACAGCAGAGCGCTGCCAGAAGGACATCGAAGAGCTCCAACTGTGTATATCAGTACTCTTAATGGAAACAAGTCTGATGGTCATGATAAAAACGTATCAGAGAATGAGACTCAATGTCATTATTCTGAAAAGCTGGTACCTCTTGCTTGCCTTCCCGATTCCTTTCTGGAGCAGCAGGAAGAGAGAGAGCACGAGCTGTATGAACAACAGCACACAGCACCACCACATGAGGTACGTCCGGCTGCCTGGAGCTCGTGTCAGCTTCAGTAACTCGGACTGGCAATCTCACCATGTCCTACCAACGTGGCTCACCCTGAGCTGCTGCTGGACAGGCAGTCCTTCATCAATTACATGCTGGTTATTGTAGCTCAGGTTAAACAAAATTCTGAGTACACACAGGGAAGTATCCCATCCAACACACTGTCTGGTTCTGGGAAGGTAACACTGCAGTTCTTAGGAGCTGCAACTCCCTCCTCCCAGTGTTACGCTCCTGTTCTCCTTCCAGCTCTGTGCGTGTATTGGTGAGCTTCTGGTATTCAGCCTGCTACGGAGAGGTTTGAATTTGAAAGAAAGAAAGTAAAAATGGTCAAGAAAACAGATGGAGAAAGAATATAAATGGGGATGAGGGGACCAAAGCTGAAAGGAAATCTCATTTAAAAAAAAAGAAAGTATGGCTGATCTCCACTGCCCAGGAACCTACTTCTCATAGAAACTGCTGCTACTCAAGCCAGACATCAGTTCAGAGCTCTCAAAACGTGGATCAGAGGGCTACCTGAAGTATCAGTGCTCTGTCACTGTATTTAATGCATCTGTGCCTCACGTCTTCCGTGCAAGAGCTGTAGTGCACGCAGCTGTGCCTCCGCTGCCAGCAGTTTAGTGCAAATCCTGCAGCACAGTCTGAGGATGCAGAAACCATCTACACGTTTGTTTCGAGTCCAAGCAGGCGCCCCATGCGCTCCATGTTCTTGTCGATCGTGGCACGACACGTGATTTCCTTTGCACACTCCATGGGAAACCAGCCTCTTTCACCATCCCGCAGTCGTTCCCCTTCATACCAACCTGCAAGCGAGAACAAAGAGCGAGAACCCTTCTCAAGTACTTCTGAAGACACCTTGGCAGCACTTTCCAGCTGTGTAGGGACCACGCTGGTGCCTGATGAAATGCCCAAGCTCTGCGTTTTTAGACAGCTCAATTTCATGTCTGGGGATATTTCACACGTCAAAACCTCCCAACCCGTACCGTCCCCAGCTCTTCATCTATGTAGGCTATGACAGGCGATGAGGTACTTATAGCAAGTGCTGCTTAAACAGAGGCTGTCCTTTGGAAACCTGAACCAAAACACTCAAGTTTTTCTTGGAAGCTAATGAGGAAACAAACTCTCAGCCGCGGTGGTACAGGTGGTCACCACCGCCAATACTCACCATCGTTCACTTTTTGATAAACCAAAACAACATCAGCAACTTGAAGAGACAGCTCGTCTGACTGCTTTGCTGTGTAAGTTCTGATGATCTCTACCTGTGTCAAAGCTGTGTAAGAAAAAAAAGCTGAGTTACACAGTTCCTGCAGCCAGTCTCCTATGAAGATGCGCACGTCCTTAACTCAGAATATTCTCCCAACTCCAAAAAAACCAAAACCACAAAACCCAGGGGCAGCAGCACGTGGCTTCCCATCACACACAGTTACAGCGAACTCCGATTAAACACATGGGAAGGGGCTGTGCTCTTTTGCTAACAGACTGGAACAGCTCACCAAACCAACGTTAATGAACACAAACAGAAACCATGGAGCAGAACAGAACTCCTCAAAGAAGCGCCTCTGGACAAGGAAGAGATGGCAGCTCCACTTGTACTGCAGTAACAGAGCCCAGAAAAAGCTGGGGTCCGTACAGCATAGATGTACTCAACTCAAGGCACCACTAAGGGGCAGTGCATTTCCAGTCCCACGTCACACTGCTCAGCGCTGCTGGCAGCTGTACTTACTGGTTCTGTCTGTGCTCTGCCTGTCTCTGTCTTGTCCAAGCACTGTAATCCAGCGAGCTCTTTCACTCCTGCAAAGAGCAAAACCAAGATCATGACTGTATCATAAATGTAATGCACCTCACGTCTGAAGCCTCTGACAAACATAACAAAGCCGTTCTAATACACAGTATCAACAGGTTGCCTCTGAGTAAGGCTTAGCAGCAGAGTATACTTAGAATGAAAAGCAGGAGTCAGAAAAGTAAGTTCTCTACACACAAAGGGCACGTTTATGTTTCCAGATGTGCTGATGTGGGGAATTTGAGAGCCAGCACAAATCAAGGCCTGGGTGGAGGCCTGGACATGTCACTGGGCTTCGGGTTGTCCATCAGCATTTCTGAGGACAGCAGAAAGAATTACTTAGATTCTAAGCACCATGCAACATACAGCAAGTGCAAATTACTGCAGCTCAGTTTGGAAAGGAGTAGAAGATGCAGAAGTGACGTCAGACTGGAGAGGAAAATAAAGCTAATCCTCACCCCAGGTAACAACTAAGCTAAAAACTTGCTTGTTCTAGTTTTCAATTTTGGCAAACGAGGATGTGAATTCCATTTCAGTAAACTGGTTTTATCTCACGTTTGTTGAAGGGCTTTGCTGTCAGTACAGGTTAGAATAACACGAGGGAGCTGCAGGGCTGAATTTTCCTCTTCTGAAGGTTTTTTGTTGCTGCCACTGGTTTTTAACTCAAAATAATGAACATGGGTAATCTCATGCTAAATGACCATTCAACTACAAGGAATGCCTGCAGTAGCAGGAGCACCTGAATCTGTCTGGGAGAAGTGCCTTAAGGATGGGCGTAGAACGCAGGGTCTGACCCAGCCCTGGGCACAGCCACACTGCTGTCAACAGCTGTCCTGCACAGCTCCCGCCCTGAGCTCGTCCTTCCCTGCAGGAGCCTCCGGCCACCCCAAGTGGCAGAACTTGATCACACAGCACTGCAAATCCGAGTCGACATCTACGTTTCACTTCAACGTGCAAAGCTGTGTTCAGTGAGCACTGCAGCCCACCCAGCCCGGCCTCCAGCTGCACACTGCCTCCCTGTGCTCCCACACCCAGGGGAAGGTTACGCTTGTCCACAACCCTTGTATGCAGTTCACAATAATCTATAACCTATAAAAAGACAGCTTTCAAATCAAGTAATTATTGTTAGAATTCTTCCTCTTGATGACAGTCTGCTAGACTGCTATTCATACCACAAACCACATATAGCAAAGCAGTAACAAATCTGTAGAACAAAATGTCTTTTTATAAGACGACCAGACAACTAAAAATGCGCCTCATTTTTCCCCAATAAAAATTCATTTCCAAACAAGTCTGAATCATCTGCTTACTTTATAAAGAGATCTTTAATAGATATCATTAATGATCTGTAGCTTCTTTCAGAGTTATTCTAAACTCCGAAGGCAAACCTAAAATGTAAATGTTTCCAGGCTGGGCTCCGTCTGGAGCATTCTGTGCTCTGTGCCTTCTGCCCTGCCTCCAGCTCCCACCGAACAGATAACATCTTTCACTTCTGTGAAGGCTGTGTGAAAGTTAATGGCACCACAGAGGAACGAGTGCCTCTTGGGGACTTCACCCGAAAGAACAAGATGCTTCTTGTTGTTCTGCTCAAAAGCAGGACATCCTCCAGAACTGCTTCAGCAGAACAAGGACCACCTCTATCCCAGCGCAGCTCCACGGCTTCCCCAGGCGATGCCAAACTCCTCCTCCCAATGACTGCTGTGCTGCTCCCACTCCCTCACCATCCAACCATTGTTACAAGCGTGCACAAACCACAGCTGCAGGACAGCAGCACACAGCATTCACGCCCGATGTCTGCTTGCTACCACCACCCCTCAGGATGCAGCTATGCTCACTGCCTCCTGCTAATACTGCACCATGTTATAAATGCCACGCTGCTCAAATAACTATCAGGATAAGATGCTTGGAAGAACCCAGTACAGAAGAAGTATCAGACAGAGCAATCCTAAAGGAATCTGCAGTGAGATTTTTCAAGGTTGTCCTGTCAAGATCCACATGAAGGAAATCTCCCTGCCCAGCACTCAGAAGGCAGCACTTCCCTGCCAGTCAGCTGTGCTGGCAGCGCAGTGCTGCAGGGTGGGATGGGAGCAGCGCTGGAGAGGGCTGGGAACTCAGCCCACCACTGCAGTGCTCCTCACAGCACTCATCAGGAATGCACCCTGCTGTCGTTCAGCCCTGAGTGCTGTCCTCAGCCACCTGTAGGACAGCTGGACAGCTGTGCACGTAAGCAGGCTGCAGAATGCACGTATATGGAGTGCTTTCAACTGCAGTGCACGAGCTGCTGCTCTGGTTTCCTTTAGGCACTTGCCCTCTGGGCGTAACTGTTATCACAGAAAGGTTCTGTGTTCACAGGCAACTTCCAGCTCTCAGGAGAACATCTGTCAGAGAAGTGTTCAAACAAATGTACTTATGCTACAACAAACAAGTGGGAGCTCAGATACCTCAGCCACATTCGCAGTTCAAATGGAATTAGAATATCTCAAGCTGGAAGCACAAGGATTGTGGATCCCAGCACCCAGATCCACAGAGGACCACCCAACTCCACACTGTGTCTAAGAGCGGTGTCCCAGCGCTCCTTGAGCTCCAGCAGCTTGACGCCATGCCCACTGCCCTATGATGAAGAACCTGCGGTGGCTGTAGGCTGCCGTGAGGCCTTCCCTAAGGGAAGACGGACAGGTCAGCAAGTGGAAAGCCACTGCAGAGAAGCTCAGAGAGGTATATGGCTTCCTCCAATACTTCAACATTTTATTTTGCTACTTGCTGTTACTTACTGAGTGTCTGTTCCCAGAAACAGCTCCACCTTCTCTCCTGCATGGTTACTGAGGACAGACAGTCTGAAGAGGTGAACTGGGGAGCTCTGCCGTGAGTACAGCATGGCTGAAGTGTTCTTCATGGGAGAAGAGGTCAGTTCCTCACTGTCACACTGCTGCACCACCAGCTGATCCCTTAAGGAATAATCTGTGACGTTGTAACTCTCTTCACTGCAGAACAAGGAACACAAAAACAAAAGCCACAAGTTCCATGTTAGTTTCCACTCGGTACCTCTGGAAGCAAATCCGCTATCAGAATCTGCTTTAACTACACCGAGTGGCACAATTCTGACACTTCGTGTCTTCATCTTTTCTGCTCATTTCTTTCTGAAACCACCAGTTCCCACAGCCTGCAGCGCATCGCTCTACATGCTCAACTTACTCCACTAAGCCAGAAATCAGGCACAGCAATTGTATGCAGTTATGCATTTCCTTCTGTAACTCCAAGTGAATGACAGACCTTCATTTTAGAGTACGTAAAAAAAATACACTTCCCTCTTCCTTGTGCATGCAGAAATATGGACACGCAAACTGCTTCCCAACAGAGCACCATCAACCTTTAAAATACAGGATCATCTTCTACTCCTTGTCCATCTGCAGGTATAAGGTGCTAAAATCTACTTTACACTATTCTGAAACTAACTGCATAACATCATCCAACTGTGACGTCTAAAAAGAGGCAAAGAATCACAGAATCATACAGGTTGGAAAAGACCTGTGAGATCCTCAAGCCCAACCCCAACCCACTGCCACCATGCCCACCGAGCCACGTCCGCAGTGCCACAGCCTCCTTTGGTCACACACTGCTGGTCCTGTGAAGTGCACTGTGCTGTTTACCCTTCTGAGAGTCTTCTTGCACACACACACACCTTTGTAAATAAATACACCAACAGAAATGTAACTGTTATTTAAGAACACTATCACTTAAATGAAAATACACACTTTGCCTTGAGCAGCAGCTTTTTGTCAACAGGAGAATCACTGCAGCTCATCAAAGTTTTCTTGACAGCTGAGACACAGGGAAGAGGGAAAGAGAGGAGGGCAAACACCTGGACAAGGCACTGTTAGTGTGACAGTGCTGTATGACAGCAGCCACAAGTTACTGGAGCCTTCCTGTTTTTCAGTGTGCTCAGGACCTGTGCTTCTAAAGCAATACTGAAAACAAATTTTCAAGTGGAAATTAATTGTACACTTCCCCATTTTTAAAGCAGTGAAACTTAGTTAAAGAAAGAGTTCAAAGCCTCTGTATCACTGATCTGGGAAACTGCAATTGCTCGCAGGAGACGAGAACCCACCTGCAAAGCTCTTCTTTCTGCCGAGCTCTGTGAGCCTACTTGCCTTAAGGGTCTTATGTGACACAGCAGGTTAATCAGGATGTGTCACCAACTCAGGATGCTGACAACTAATTGCCTCAAACAGTTAACAAGCTTGAGTGAAATTGTAAGATTCATACACTGGTGCAACAAGCAGACGAAAATCTGCTTACGCAGGCACCACGTCAGTTCTCTACTAACACAAACATCACTTAGTTTAACGTTTTTAGTACGTCAGACTTGAAACTGCAACTGAATGTACTCCGCTGATTTAGACCGCAGTCTCGTGTGGTAACAGCCTGTGCTGCAGTCTCAGATAACGGTGTTTTACCAAAATAAATCAAAATAAATCAATCATCGCCCTGAAGATGCCTTGTTCTGCCGGAGGTACACGGACAGCTGTGTGCTGAACTCGAATCCCACAGCTGGCACTGACACACCTGCAATGCTGCCACAGCCCTTCCGGCAGCGCAAGGGAAGTGCTGCTCCTTTATGGCTGCCCAGCTATTACAAGAATCATGAACGGATGCTGGCTTCGTGTCTGTTGAGATATATTCTACCCATTTTGCCAGCTGTCAGAAAAAATACCTGCTAATACCTCAGCTGTTCATATAATGGTATTTATAATTCCCATTTTTAAGCCTTCTGTGAAAGAATTGCTAAAACACAACTAGGCAACGTTATGGCTCAAAACCTGAAGTTCTTACTGCTATCCGTGACTCTTACAGCACTGGAAAAATTCCTCTGCTCTTCAAGGGACAGTAAGTTTACGCATTACATTGGATTCGTCAGTGCACCTGTTGTAAAAATGAAGTTCTTAGAATGGATTTCTTCTATACAGAACATGGAAACAGTAATGTCAAAATGAAGCCAGGTTAATTATGCTAGTATACATGGCTTCCTGGATCCTGAAGTAGGAAGAATACAGATTACAAATGCATCGTGGTCCAATTAAAGGAAATGAACAAAAGTACATTAACACTTCAGCATGTGGAAAGCTAAGTTTGCTTTTAGCACAGGCAACTGACCGAGAAGAGAAGCTACCAGCAATGTTAATTCAGCTGTGTTCTGGGAGGCCAGGAGAGGGGAGACAGTACAGAGACTGCAGACTTTGGTTTCACATTCTCCTAAATCCAGTTTAGACTCAATCGATCTTTTAAAAGACGTTATCACATGAGGACAGTTGGTCCAGGTGCCACTCGTAATATCTCAGGCTTTCTACTGAGGAAGAAAAGAACACATCTTATTTATCAATGGAAGTGATGTTGTTTTTGTTTTTTAAAGGTCGTTTTGTTTTTTAAGGTCAGTTCAGTCCTTAAAAACTCTCCCACGTGGTTGGCAATGCCTGCCCAGCCAAGGGCAGACCCAGCACTCCCAGCTGGGAGGCACCTGGGAGTCTGGAGTCTTCAACTGCAAGCCAAAGAAACGTAGTCTGTACATTTGCATAGTAAATAATGAACGCATTCCCAATTAATAACTGAGATAAACTTACACAAATCCATCTTATCTCCATTCAACAAAACATCTGATTTTAAATAGTAAGGAACCTTTATCTTTGTACCTCCTGTGCTCCCTGAGAGGCCCACACACAAACTGCTCTCCTTCCAACAGGACTCATCAGTGTGCTGAAGGCAGCACAGCCCCACTGGGCACACGTACATACACGGAAAACCCGCCTTCCTCGCCAGGCAGGGAGCAACAAAAGGACATTTAGCACGTTCTTTAAAATCGCAGCAATCAACTCACACAACTGTGCCAACGCGCGCTTTCAGTTTCAGGCTTAATGTGTTAGCCAAACATTTATCTACATTCAGAACACAGAACAACAACTGAACACCTCTCTGTAAGGAATGCCTGCAAACTGCAGTGATGCTTTTATGAAGACCAAGTATGTGTTCTAGGCCTTCTGTAACAGAGAGCACATGATGTCTCTTCTCTTTCCTAATTCCTTTATCATATCTATAAAAAAAGTGGTAAAATTCCCTTCTGAATCTCCTTCAGCAACATTTAATCATTCTTAGCATTATTACTTTAGTGACAAAATAATTCCTGGCAGCTTGGAAAAAAACCATGGTTTTTCAAGCAGCTGTGAGCAGGTTAACATTCCCAAGCAGAATTTAACCTTCGGGGGATTTCCAGTGCATGAAGTCCAGCTGCATTCCACTGTCAAGATAAACCTCAGAAGCTGACAAGCCACAGAGCACTGAAAACAGACAAGATTCGAGTGGTCTTCTTAGGGGGTCACAGAAAGCAGAATTTTCAGTGAATGTATCCTCATACTGAAATATGGGCCTGCAGCCTTGTACAGCACTCAGGATGTTGCAGGTAAGTTTCTGAATAGCTCAGTAAGGCAGTTTTACTTTAGTTGTGTGTAACAAAGCTTCATTAACTGTGATGTTCTCCTGAACTCGCAGAATGCAGAGCTAGCTCACAGACAGTTCTGGGTATCAGTAGCTGCAGGATGCAAGCACATTCCATGGTCCCAGGAGGACATGTTGGAAAAAAGGAGGTATCCGACTTCCGGCAGAGTTCTAAGTCAGCCGCGTCCTGTTTTTAGCAGAGTGTTGTTACAGTGTAAGCTTACAGGTCTGCAAAAAGAGAATCACCTCTGCTGGTCAATCTCCCCCCCCAGGGGCACTTATGAAGTGCCACTCTACTGTGGAAGCTCTGTGTGCCTGACAGCAGACAAACCCACATCCACACCCAGCAGTGACGCTCATCAGCTGTGCAGGAGAGATGTAAGCACAGTCCTTCTTATCCATCCATGTCTGGGGCTTAGAAGAGGAAGAAAGATGAAAACTCATTATGATAGAAAAGCATACAAATCTGAAGGTATTATCCATAAAGTAAATATCCTCTATTTCAGCAAGGCACTGGTGTCATCAGGCTCTGCGGAACATGGAGTAACTTCTTCACTAGCTCAAGAGAAAGCCATTTCCCAGATACGACACCAGTAAGAAGAACCATACTGCAGTCCATCTGCATCATGAGGCAGACTGAAGGAACTCAAGATGTGAATTGCTTTGCCTGCTGCTCTGCTCTCACTGTGTTGGAATATTACCTTCAAAATCCAATGTCAACACACACTGCTGGTTTAACGGACACTGAAGGGGAGCCATGGCCACAGCAGTGGCGATTTGCAGTTCAGCAGTGAGGTTAAGGAGAAAGAAGAAAAGCTGAGAGCTGAGCTGTATGGAAATGCAGTTTTCATTCTCCAGAATGTGGCAGGTACCACGACGTCAGTCCCATGTCCCTTTCTGTGCTTTTCTCAATGGTACTGAGTACTACTCAGCTGCTGTTCACCTGACTTGGTCAGAGTGTGGTGAAACAACTGCCAGTCCTGGTGCTTCAACTTCAAATAAAAGGTGAAACTGTAGCTCGGGATGACTACGATTAATAAAGCATCATTAAATTTCAGCACAAGAACCCCGGTGCATCCTAAGTACACCCAACACACTCTTTGTATTTGCTCAGCTAAAACGTAGTACTCTGCATTACCAAAAGGCTTCTGGAGTGCTAGTTCACTTGGTATCCAAGGTGCAGTTCTTCCCACGATGATTCTGACATTTGCAAATCGTTCCTAAAATGCGCACGGGCAGAACACAGCCGTACCTCACTGGGCAGGCAGCACCTCACACTGCCACTGCGGGCACGGCCACCACCACGGTGCTCTGGGAGAGCAGCCCTGGGCCACCCCAGCACGCACAAGCTTCTGCATATATGGCAAACTGCTCACACAGGACAGCTGAACTTTGGGGAAAGGATGAAGCAGCATGATTGCGGCACTAAGTAATTAGTATTTTTAGCACAGTAGAGTGATTTTGTTGTGCAATGTTAAGAATCTTTTGAGAAAGCAACTGCTCCAGTAAAAATACAAACATCTGAACTCGGCTAGCAACAAATATTTCTGTCCATTGCTGCGGTGTCCATGGTAACACTGGGGGTAGGAGAACAGATCACCAAAGCTCACGTTATTAATGACCACATTCACTTGGGCAAGTGCATGCTTCATGCCCAGAGGATCTGGGAGGTTCACACAAACCCTCTTCAATTCCGGTTCGTTCAGGGGGCTGTTCAAGTGACCAGATCAAGCTGACTGTTAAAGTCTGCTTCAATTTTGGTTTCTGGGCCCACCTAGGACATTTCAATTCCAATAGCTGGAAGATGTTATAAATCAAAAGCCCCAAAGCTTTAATAAGATGCATTGTTATAAAAATCTGCATTATAATCTGGACAACAAGCCAATAAACAACGTAACAACACAGATAATTGACTTGTCATTGTTCTCCTAACTCAGACATTTAGCTACCAACACAGCCACAGAACAACAGCATGAGAAAAACATAGCTTAAAAAATGAGAGAGGGCTCTGGTGTGAGGCCAGAGATGGAACAAGAGGCCTTCAAGGAACGTTCCGGCAGGACTTCGATAAACACCGACTCTCGGAATCGTGGTCACAGCACTCAGAGCTGGGGACAACTCCATTAGTTTTTCTCCTCACCCGTGTAACAGGATTTTGACATCAATATATTTTCCTCCATTTTGGAATATTCACATTTTCTTCCCAAATTTTATATTCTACCTCATTCCTTGTAACTTCTCATTACAATTATGATCTGCACTTTCACAGAAGAGGCCCTCTTACGAATAGCTGGAATTTGGCTCAACTGGTCAACGCAAATGCAAAGTCATCCTTCCAAACAGTTTTCAGCCTCAGCAAGGTTTATCTATCAAGTATTATTTAACAGCAACGTCAGAGGATGCAAATGCCATTAGATTACTCTATGTCTCCCCTCAAATCTAGTGATAAAAATCCAAGTGGGGATTACTGGAAGCAGCTTCCCGTAAATCTCTCCCGAAGTAATTCCTGTAACTGTATGAACAGTTTCACAAATTTTGACTAATTAACACACGTTTAATCCACATTTCCTCCTGCAAACATACCAGGCCCCTTCAAACCTCATCCATTCTTTCCAACTAGCAAATGGTTAGAAAATACACAGAAATTCTGTGCATGCAATCAAGTTTGCCCTTCCCAAGGCAGGAAATGTTGGTTTTCATTTCCCTTGGGCAAGGCACACACAGCAGTCACCAGAACTTCACAAGGCAGCCACACGCTGGATGGTCTCTCTGTGCTGCAAGAGCCAAACACAACATTTCGTACTGGTGAAGCTCTTACCTCTTCTTCTTGGTGATGATGAGGACATCATTGAAGAGGAAGAAGTACACCTGCTGTTTAGAAGTCCTTTTGGAAAAAAGCCCCGTGTCTTCCACGTAGGCTGTTAACTCGCCCCTTTTCACTAACCATCGTGAAGAAGAAACCAAAGGAAATGGCTAAAAAACAAGAAAAACACGTTTTAATCTTTTAGAAGTAGCTTTTTTCCCTCCTTTTTTAAGATCAGGTAACAGTCTCAAATATTTGGAAAAAAAGGCCACTTGAATCAACTCGAAGCACAGAGATTAGGAGTACAACTTTTAAAGTATCTTTACCATCCATACAATCCACAAGTAACAGCCTGCAAATACTTGAAAATTCTCATATTCATGACCTAATTGCTCATCTAAGATAAAAACGAACAGACTCAACTGCTCGCACTTCAGGGAGGAACTGATGCCCTAAGAAGAGGAAAACTGCTTGTGTGGCACTGGCAGCAGCTCGTTCCCTCGCACAGAGAACATGGACAGGACACAGTTACGGCTGCTGTCCCAGCCTGCTGGCAGGAGCTGGGCAGCCCATGGCACTCAGCTCTTCACAGTGCAGAGGGCTTCTCCAGCAGGCATGGTACTTCTGGCCCTCAATAAGCCCAGCGGTGTAGCAGTCCTTTGGGACCATTACAAAACATTACAAATTAAAGAAGCCTTCAACTTTTAGTCTTGCCTAAGATCGATTTGTATCTTCTTATATCAACAAGAGACCATAATGACTGCTCACCTTGATTTGGTGCACTATGCTCTATCCACTGGAACAACACTTCTGCTGTGCTGTAGATGTACAGCAGTGACCTTCCATAACCTGCCATTATTTCAATGAACTTCCTGCTCAAGAAGAGCGCTCAGGCACTGGCACAGCCTGCCCTGGGACGTGGTGCAGTGACCGTCCTGGTGGTGGTTAAGGGCAGATGTGGTAGGTGGGACGTGGTTAGGGCGCAGTACTATGGTATGTGGCTGGTTGGACTGGATGATCTTAAGAAATCTTCTCCAACCTTGGTGATTCTATGATTCCATATTCTCCAATTTGAAGATGCAGCATTTGATTTAAACCCACAGTTCCTAAGTAGATTTTTACCCAGGTCTCCATCCCTGTCATGAGTCAGACAATCTTATTAGAAATCGCTGTAATTTCAAGTTCGTTAACTGACACTGTTGCTCACCTCACATCTGTGGCTAACATCAATCCAACTTTAATGAAGTGACAGTCCTTGGAGAAAGTGATAAAGACACCTCACCTAACCACACAGCTTACAAAGGACCAACTTAGCTCAGTGCTCTGATACAATTCAGAAGAGCTTCCACATTCCATCACTGTAATCTAAGTAATTTCTGAAGTTTATCAAAGCATTTAGCTTAAAAAAAAACCAAACTCTACTCTGAATCCAAACTCTGCAGCTTCAGTAGCTTTTTGTAAGCAGACAGCTTCACCTATTCACACTTCCTGTAATGTAGTAGCAGTTCCCTGTGATGATAATGAATGTGAATCATCAGACCACAGAGGTTACACCACCTCTCTGTGGGGACTGTACAGAACTGAAGGCTGGGCTATGTGGTCCTTAACACAGAAACGACAGAGCAGGTTGGTTCTTGGACTCCAATGTGTGTTTGCAGAAAATGCCTTTCCTGGTGCTAAATACAAAAAAATAAGAAAATCCACATCTGAATCTTCATTAAAAACACAGAAGCTACAGATGAGCCATGTACAGAAGTGATGTAGGTGTTAACAGCTTCTCCTGTACTCCCACGTAATGTTCTACAGTCACACCAAGGAAAATGATAAGAATTACACAATGCTGTGTGAGAAAAGAACAGAAGCAGTTAACCTGATTTATCATGGTGATAGAACAGATCGTGATTGTTCTTCAGATAAAAGCTATTTTATAGATCTCTAGAGCATGAACTAAAAAAGCCCTCCGATCTCTATTCCAAATGAGGTCATCAGATTTTCCTAGTCAACTGTATTCCAGTGGCATCTTGTGTTTACTTTAATATTAGTTTTCCCTTAATTGCCAGAAGAGTACAATGTGTACATCATCTCCTTTCTATGTAAAATGAGCCACCAGAACTTAGAATGTCCTGAAACTTGGCCAAAACAACCCGGCAAGCACTCCAGCTGGCAGCTGCTCAAACAGAAGAAGTCTACACCACTGAGCGGTTGTATTTAAGAGGCATGGAGGGAAAAAAACTTGCATAAAGAATACAGAAAAAGAAAATAAAGTCCAATTATTGTCAGCGAGAGTTGCCAGTCCCAGCAGCACACTGCAAGGATCACACAGCGCCTATTGCTCCTGCAAGGTCAGGTCCGTACCTGACACCCTGCCAGCAGAAAAACAACAGGCACTGAAAGTCTGCTGGGTACTGAAAGTTCTGCAGGCCAGAAGACTGGGAAGGAACGTGGGAAGCCAATCACGCAAAGCTGTCAAACTACTGAAAGCTCTATTTTGATGATCCAAATACCCGAGACTATTATCCACCAGTGTTAGCAGATGCTGCGAGGTCACTTAGGAGACGTTTCCTTTATTCTTTTTTATTTGTTTATTTATTAAGAAAATATTATTCTCAGTTTTTAGTACATAAATAGAAATACTTGGGACAATTTGAGAAATACCTTTTTGGAGACAGGATTTACTCAGAACGAGACTGACCACTTAAAAACGTAAACCCATACTTCACACATGATGACAAACACCAACAACCAACCTTCTCTCAAAACTACACTCATTCCGTAGTGGCATGAGACATTAATCACAGCAGCGGCACTTTAACAACCAATATGAAAAAGCGTCAATGTGCTTCAAGAAGTATTTTGTACGTACAACAACACCCCACTAACTGTTAGTACTTCTGCTATGGATTTCACTCTGCTGCAACCTGGATGTTCACACAGTGTTAAGATCCTCTCCCTGTCTAACAGCCATTAGCTGCTGTACCCACTGCCTGAGATCTCCTGGGCCGGCAGTGCCGGCACTACGGACGCAGCAGCCGCCTGCGTGGTGCATCAGTGAGCAGCAGGGCAGGCACACGGGCAGCTCACACACCTGCTCTGCAGCATCACCTCACACCTTGACAGGAATGGGGTGCTGAGCTCCACCTGTCAGGTTCTCAGAACACACAATGTTGGGGTGCGAAAACTCAACCAACAAATGGTTTTATTTCAGCCACAACAGACAAACAGGTGACCCTTTCAGCTGCTGAGCTGACGTGGAGAGCGAGTAACACTTCATCAAACAGGTACTAAAAAACCCCTTTTGCTGTAACATATACTAGCTTACTCTTAATAGGAAGATGTTTTTTTTTCCTCAGCTGCAGTTTGAAATCTGTGCAAAGTTTCAGAAGTGTCTACAGCTGATGGCAGAGCCCAGCCACGTGTAAGGAAATGTATCAGAACTCATTCACAGCTGTCACACAATGTGCTCAAGTGAGAAATGCAATTGCTTTGCCATGCAAGACCTCCCCCCAGAAACGTTTCCTTTTCTCAGATCAGCCAATTCACGTAGGAGGGACACAGGTCCCATGGCATGGCTGCCATTGCAGCAGAGAACCGTAACGCTTCTCATACAGATCAGAAATGATGCCGTGCATTTTTCTGATTTACTTTATATGAGAGAAAAGAGAGAAAATTAACTCAAAATCTGACAGTCCTCGAGGAAACCAATGATGAGAAGGACACAGGCAGAGCAACGTACGGCACCATGCAGTGCCTGTGACAAAACCGTCACACACATCTTTATAAAGCACATAAAACAGAGTAAGTGTCACATTAGGTACTCCACCAGGGACAGGCTTTCATCCAGAGGTAACCCTGAAGTCTGGGCGCACGTTCTTCAGTAATTAATGCTACTTTATTCTTCAAAAATGTTCTTATACCCTATTTCCCTAGAAAGTCTCAGCTCACAGCTTAACAGACCTTGCTGAAGGTGCAGCAGTCTTCAGTTACTCTTCAGGTTTCCAGAGCTTCATCTACCTTAGAATATGAATCTGTCTTCCCATTAACTGAGAAGCTGCATCACGATTACAGCCTGCCCTCATTTACTTTGTGCTGCAATGAAGCTATCAAAACTTAACACACAGTCAAAGCTCCTCCTATGCTAAATGATTTTGGTTGCTTGATTTACTCATACCTTGATTTTAAATTCCAGCTGGGAGTTAATTGTGTACATCATTTCTGTCCTTTCCATCTTTCGAGCACCTTCATTGCATAAACGCACCAACTGAAAAACAAGACATTGATTGAGCACATTTCACGTCCTCACCATTTCCCACACCAGTAACTCTTGTTCCTTTACACAGCGCACCTCTGCGGAAGCATTCACAAAGGATCTGACATTTTCACGTTCAGTGACGGTCACAATGCTTTCAAGATCAGGCTGAATGCACCACTGGGTGACCTGGCCGGAGCTGAGAGCTGGTTCTGCTCTGGGACTGGACTGGGTGACCCCCGAGGCCCCTCCCACCCCACACTATTCCACGATACCATAATTACTATTTCTTCTTCAGCACAGCCCTCATGGTACAAAGTTACACAGGTGACCCGACTGAGAAGGGTTATTCTCACCGACCTAAATGAGCACCCAGCCCCACAAAAGCCACCCTTCCAGCCTGACACCCCGTGCTGCACACTGACACAGCCATCACACACACGCAACTCCTTCATAGAAGAAAGTCCCAGAACAAATACTGCAGTGCCATCTTGTTAAACTCAGGCAAACTGGTCTAGGGGCTGGCAGCCCTGCCCACAGCAGGGGCACTGAAACTAGATGATCTTTAAGGTCCTTTGCAACCCAGGCCATTCTATGATTCTACGAAACTACCCCAGGGACAGTTTCACTGCAGCTGACATTTAGAACACAGCCTCAAAGCACACAGCATAGCCTTACTGAAGCCTGCACGCGGGAGGAGAGGCGTGCATGCTCACAGACGCAGTCAGAAGGGCATCAAACCACACTGCCTTTAACTCCATAAATATCACGCAGGATTTCCCACAGTTAATAAGCCTTTTCTCCTCTTAAATTCAAACACTTTACAAACCATTTACTGTTCCTATGGAAAAAATAATTGTGTTGGCAATAGTACAGTGTTCCTGACTTTAGGATACTTTCCTAAGTAAGAGAAAGACAATAATGTAGCCAAGAGAAAGGCCGCTATGGACTGATTTTAATTACGACAATTTAGAGTTTTTCTATCCTTCACTGCTCCCCTTACACAGGAATGTTCAACGCCCACGGCAATACCCAGCCCTGACAGGCAAAGATTTTTTAAAATCATTATTAACTTTAACTAACGTCCAACACATCACATTCAGTAGCAGCCTATGACGTGCTGTGGTTTTGAAACTGAGATCTTGCAGACAAATAAAGGCAGCCCTGAGATTCTTCATTTTCTTTTCATACCGCCATGCTCTGCTTCAAAGCCTTCTACTTCCAGAATATGCGATCTGTATCTATCTGAAATACGTATATACGTATTCTGAACAGATGAACGGGAATTTCTCACTAATTAAAAAAATCAGCTTGCTTAGTTTCACATAAAACAAACTGGAATCTATTATGGAAGTGCTGGTGAAACCTGCAAGGAGCTGGACTTGCACTCTTCTACTTTTGATTCTTGGCAGAAAAAGAAAAGCACAATTACAGGATGAGAATGACTGACAGCAACAGACACGCTTAACCTGCGATAAAAGCAGAAAGGAGGTTTAAGCACAGGCTCTTTCTGCACTACCAGGGCATACCTTGCTCACTTCTTTCAGGGCTTGCTTGCAGTTCTCATATTTTGGTGAATCTTTAGGAGTTTTCTGACAAATAGTCTGAAAGAAAACATCCATTACTTCAGAGAACTAAAAAGCACCAACTGTAACAGATACAGAAATTTACATACAATTAACGGTAATCAAAGAGCTGAAGCACCACCTGTGAACTTACGGATAGATGAGGTAAAGGAGAGAGCAGTGGACTTATGGATAAATGAAATGATACTAATTAATTAATTTTTATCCTAGCAGTCCATGAAACTTCCGAGCCAGGTTTCTCCTTGGTTTCGGAATCCGTTCTACTGCAGAACCTTTTTGCTTGGACTTCTAAATATTGGATTTTTGACTGCACAACCAAATAAATGCTACTGCACTTCATGCTAAGCAGACCTGTTGGTACTCAGAGCCCCGTACCTGGCACAAGCAATGAGATCAACCAGGAATCAAACATAAAGGAGTGCTAACATTAAAAGAACACATAAAGGAAAAATAGAAAAACAACATTCTCACATCCATCAGTAATGGAAGACGAGTAACCCTCTGCATAGGGAGAATGAGGAAGGAGATCATTGGTAAGTTCCTGCAGTCTTCATGGGACTCAATGCGTGACAACGCCTCTTTAAAAGCTGGATTTGTAGCTCTGGTGGGAAAAAGGGAGGGGAACTTAACAGGATGTTTTACCCAAGAACTGTGAAAGTTGGCAGATTTCAAAAATAGGGGAAATGCAGTCTGAAAGACTTGGATCGCAGTTATTTGCTTAGATATGCATGACCAGTACTGACATTTAGAGAGCTCATTTTCTCCCACAGGTGAACAGAGCGCTACCAGACTCATAGGTAACGCAGAAGCAAAGCAGCGCTTTGGTAAACAGACAAACCTGTACTTATCAGCAAAAAGGTAACGTGACACATGGCCACAAGCAGGACTGCACGATGCAGCCCGGCGCGTTTCCACTCTCAGTGACTTCAAAGGCACTTCTGCATGAAGGAACACCAAGCATGTAAGGACACGCTCTGCTGTGAGCCACAGGCCTCGCACCACACACCACAGCCTGTGCCTCCTCCTACAAAGGGGGTGATTTTGCAATCCTGTTTTAAAATTAGCTCTTACAGCAATTTCTGAAGCGTTCGCTGCTGATAGACTTCATTAGTGCAGTACTTTACGTAAGGATCAAATGTTGAAGACGTATGCTTTTCCACAATATCACTAATATCATCAATGAAGATGTTGTTCTGATGTCGTGCTTCAAGCTCTTTGAAGAACCTGTGAAAAAAGGAAAGAAATCACTCATTTTACAAAAAAAGCAGACTTCCTTACAACGTTTTACACTTCAACTGACATAACCCGTGGCTTTTATAACCCAGTGACAATTTGAGTGGTTTGTTTAGGGTGAGGTCACGCCTCCTCCTGGCACACCAGCGTGGGAAGCCTCTCAGCGATGCCGTCGGGGCGGGGGCTGTCAGCTGGCACAGCTCCCACACTGCTGCCAGGCGGCCCACACGGCGCGGCTGGACGGGAATTTCCAGAATGGGGTTGAAAAAGAAATGGAACAACTTCAAGCACAGCATTAAATCCTCATTTCTTCCTGCAATAAGGGAAGTACAATACCAGAATAAGTTCAAGTAAATAAAGCGTGAACTGTTAAACTAATAACAAAGAGAGCTGAGCTGTACGTGACTACTTTGTCTCATTTGCTTCAGTCTACCACCAACCCCAAACACAGGATGGAAACAGAGAAAGAGGAAACAGAAACCAAAATCCCCTTCCCTGCTGCTCGTCCTCTGTTCCAAATTGGAGCCCCTTTGACCTCTGACAGCTTTTCACTCCTTCTTGCCCTTGTAATTTTATCAGAAAACAAATGCCTTCATTACAATAACGCTCATTAGAAATATTTTGACCCTTTGGAGTATAAGGGCTCAAATGAATTGGTATTAGAGCTACTGCAGGTCATCAGAGCCATCTGACATCGGTGCAATGCAAAAAAAACATCTAAAAGTTACTGAAAATCCCTCTGGTACTTTTCCTGCCTGCAACTGTTACAACCAGGTAAGGTGCCAGGGTAAAGCAGTTAACTAAAACACTGGCATGGAGCACAGAAAGTAACACAAATACTTGAAACACATGGCCTTGTATCAAGCTGAAGCACTGGGAAGTCTAGTTTTGTTTTGTTTTGGCCCATTATCCCATTTTCTCATTACTAACCACTGGCTTTTCAAAGCTTGTCACCCTGAGGCATCTCATTTTGGTGCCCAGTGTTCTGCACAGCTTGTTTTACAGATGTAAGAATGAGAGAGGAGGACAAAGAGAAGCTCGTTATGCAGGTGTGCTAACAGAGGGTCACTGAAATGAACATACTTTGCTGTCTGACTGATGATGGCCACGCTCAGACTGCAGCCACGCAGCCAGACCGGGCGCCTTGGGCTGGCTGCTCAGTTTGACAGCTGACACGCTGACTGCAGCTCTAACCGGCCGGCGGCACCTAACGAACACCAGGACGCTGCTCACTAACAGATGCAGTACATCTGCCACAGCTTACCGTTTTCTCCTCCCTTTTCCCCGGAGTGGTGCAGCAGTATCATTAATAGCATTGCCAACTTTGGAAGGCGCAGCCCTCCAGACTCCTATTCTCCAACCACCCCATTTCAAAGCACGAGGTATTTCAGGTTGCCACTGTGTCACCTATGAGCTCCTGCACAGACAGCAGTGCTGGCACGGCATGCCCAGCTGCAGCGAGCTCTGCCAGCCAGCAGAACCACAGCAGGCAGCTCTCAGCTGCTGACCACAACTGCAGAGGACTGGAATTCATTTCCACTCCTCTCAGACACGCTGATGGCTGGGAGAACTCCTCAGTGCCCTGCCAGCCCCATTTCACCCAGGAAATAGAGCCCTTCTCCCTGCTCCATGTTACGGCACGCTGACCAAGTGTTTGATTGCGCTGGGCTGGAACTGACACTTCTAAAGCTTACCTCATGCTTCACCAATGACACCAACAGGCACCGCCATTTTAGGAATCAGGAAAAATCTTGCTTAGTACTTTAATACTTTTAAAAAAAAAAAGAAAGGAGGAAAGGGACAGAAAAAGCACTGCCACGTTCCACCACCCCCAGAACGCAGTGAAAGAAACATCACTGCTGGAAACCACACACTGAAGTTGGACTCAGAAGTCACCTTCCCAGCAGTCACAGTGCAACCAACAAAACAGACACATCCCAGATCACTTCTACTCAACATTTTCAGACAGATTCCACCATGAGGATCAGTACTGACTGATTCAGTGCCAATTTAACCAACTACAAATTAGCTGCATTCTGCTTTGTGACTGTTTTTTCTTAGTAGCAGGAGGACCTCATAAAGCACTTACTGCCAGAACTTCCCTGCTTAAAGTTAGTTCCACTGAAGTGAAAGTCAAACAGCACCTAACAGAGGAACTGCTTTCCTTTGCCCTGTGTCAGAGAAACGTCCCATCCAAAATACCCTGAAACTCTTCCTCTCCTGAAGGCTGTGCCAGACTCAGCAACACAGATGTCATTAATTTCCTGTTTGTTCCCTCTTCCATCTCAGGACCGAGAAACACTGCAGGACACAGCAGCACTGGGCTGTCCCAGTCCTATGGCAAGTTTCCCCCTTGCAGTTTTGGAGCCCTGCGTTAAGGCTCTTCCGTCTAAGCACATCATTAGTGACGTGTCCATCACCATGTGGAACAACATCCCAGGATTTGCTCAGGCTGTTTTCTTAAGCTAATTCTCCCTCTCACCTGGCACTGCTTTGATCTCTACCTGATACACACAACTTCCTGCAAAGCCTGGGCTAAGCCAGCTGAGCACAGCAGTGCCAGCACGACGCGTTACGCTGCAGGACTCAGCAACGCCTCCCTTACCAGCACCAAGCTCCCACGGATCCCATCGCAAGTGCTACTTAAAGGGACGCAATGAACAAATCAACCACGTAAAGGTGTTAACATCAATTATTTTGCTCAGTCTTTCTTTTCAACATTTGCTCTCCCTTCACCCCTAATAAAGATAATAAGCGAGTTGGACTTACCTTTTTACCAGTGCTGTCTGATTACCTGGTTATGTCAAAATTAGGCTGCGCTGGATTAAAACTGTCATTGGCCATGAGCTTCTAACCAGGCAGGCCACAGCAGAGTTAGAAAACCAACTACCTTATATCAAAGCTACTATCCAGGAGCAAAAAGCACCCCCACCATCAAACCCGCTCTGTACGTGGCAATGAACTGTGATCTGCCCTGTTAATTATTTATTCATTTCAAGTTACTATTATTGGTTAAATCTGTGGTTACAACGACCCATATTTCTGGCACGGGATTCTAAAGCAGATTTAGCTTCACAGTGCTTTTGGTGCTGTCCAACCCCTACAATTCTGTGGTTCTGTGATCTTTTTGTGAAGCTTAGTGTCCACAGCAGTGAAGCTGTTCCTCTCTAACACCCTTGATTTGCTCCATGCCCAAATGAGTGAGCACATCAAGCCAAGGTCTGGGAGCACAGAGGAGACAGGCCAGGAGCTGGGCTGCCCTGCAGCAAGCAATGTGGTGGGAAAAAGCCTGCCCTGCTGCCACAGCCCCTCATCGGTGATGTTACCCACCTGCTAGGAAAGCTTCCATCTCAGGGATTCACAGACCTGTGAAGACTGTATAGCTTTAAAATCTCATTTTAAAATAGCACACTGACCCAATGACGCAGGAGAGGAGCCAAAGGAACACACACCCCTCCTCCTGCTCTGACAAGCGTGCTAAACACAACCATTTCCAGGCAACGAACAACGTGGAGCCTTCCCAAAGCCTCGTGCTCCCCCTGCGCACAGAGGGGCTGGCAGTGCTCACCACCGTCACCAGCAGCCTCTGCTCAGTCCCACCAGGACTGCCCGCTGCTGCCCTCACAGCCTCACCATAAGGAAAGCACAGATTAAAAAGTCTGAATAACTGCTTGTATGGGAACTGCTGAGTCCTGGCCTGAACCACTGATGGAGCAGCTGGGGAAAGGACCCGGTCAGCCCTGGGAGCACAGGTGGAGGCAATTCAGATGTGGGACCAGAAAGGGTGGAGCCTGGCTGCACCTCTCTTAGACCTCATTTAAGGTCTGGCTGCCACTGGGGAAGGGCCTCTTTCTGGAGATCCCTCCTTGGTGAGGCTTTCCCCTATGATCCTAGAATCCGATATGGGTGAGCAATCTTCTTCCCTTCCCTTATAGCACCTTTCTATCATGCTGGTCCTTTCATCATCACACCTTTCTTGTATCACTTTTCTCATTTTGTTGATCTAATTGCTACACTGCTGAACATCCATCAGCTTTACTATCAAAAACAGGCAGATGAATCCAGTTTTCCTCTTTTACGCTTCCTGCAGTAACAATAAAGCTGAAAAGTGGTGCAAGGGCTGTAACCAGAACAAACCCTGTGGGGCCCTGCACCAAAGCAGAGGGTCCATGCAGGTCAGAGCTTCAGCTGAATGGCACCACAGGAGCAGCCACACAGCCCCTCCTGCTAAGCAGCTGCTGGCTCCAGCTGCATGGCGTTAAACTGCAAGCACCACTGCTCTGCACAGCAACTGCCCTTAAACACAAACACATACATAACTCCCTGCGCAGCTCAGGCTGCAGAAGAAGAGCCAGAGGCTGCAGGAATTCAGCTCGGAACGCTGCTGCTGGCAGCACTTTGTTAAACTGAGAATACATTCATACAACGTAGCAACGGGTTTCAGCACAAATAAGCTTACAGCAGATGGGAGCTCTATGGCACAGCTCTGGTGATGCCGGCTGCTGCAGCAAACACAAACCACCGCCACCACCAAATGGAAACCCCAGCACCGACCCTGCCGGTCCCAAAGCACAACCATGGCTGGAGGACTCCTCTGGCTGTGCTCAGTCACGGGGCCACCACCTGCAGCATGCTTTAAATCTCAGTTGCAATCAGTATTTCAGCTCAGAACAAGGTATTTGTATTTGATGCCAAAACTATCCTAACTCACTGGCAGGGGGAAGATTTGGGGGTTGGGTGTTTCTTTTTTTCTTTCAATGAAAAGCAGCTGCAGTGTTTATGTTAAAAACAATCATTAACAGAGACTTAGGTAAAGAAATAATGATTCTTAGGCTGAGAACCACAGCTGGGAAAAAAAGGAATCGTTATAATTTCACATATATACATACATGTAAGTACATATGTGCGTGCAAACATTTCTAACCACATAAAAAAGCATTCTCTCTCAAATTCTGTTCATCACCACTAAGCTACGGGAAACACGATTCCGTTCAGAATCATAACTCAGAAATATGATTCCCTGAGCAGTGAAGTCCCACCTCTAATCCCACCTCAAACAAGGAAGCTCACGTCTCTAAGAAGAACCACCAGCTCAGGAATCCCAGTTCCAGCTGGGTATTATCCTTCAAATTACTGTCTTCCAGTGCTGCACACCATCTGCAGACAAACATGGTCAGGCCGGCCCAGGGAGTTTTCTCAGCTGCTGAAAGAACTCTCCAAACAAACAATCCCTCACATCAGAGCTGGAGTTCAGCAGTTAGTGCTGATGTCCGAACAAACCACGAAGGAGGAGAGCTGACAAAACACCAAAATAAACTCACTGCCCACGTCATCAGTGTGACACGAACGTGTTCTGTCAGCACCCAAGATTTAGAGAAAAAAGTGATGTTTGGACTCACAGCTCCTCAGTGCACCCTCTGGGCTCCCTGGAGCCTCCCGACAATCAGAAGTGGTCCCGTCAGCAATGAAACGTTACAAAAAAGGCAGAAATCACAGAGTGAACTCAGCAGTGCTCCTCACACCGAGCCCAGCCATCAGCAGCACCGGCTGCGGGTCAGAGCCTGCACCCACCTGCACGCAGGTGCCTCACAGCACACAACTCCTGTGGGAGGGTTTTAATTCCTCCTCTGCCTTTCTCTGTCCACTGCACACAGCACTGCCACTCGCTGAAAAGGGAGACATTCATCCACCTCGAAGCCTCCAGCATGAGCAGCCTTCCTTATAGGAGCAGGCTGCTCCCCAGACACACTGCAGTGTCACTGAGCCACCTGGGAACCATGCTCAGTGGTACCAGCTTCCTTCACAGCTGGCTACGGCAACAACTGTGACAAATACAGGACTGAGACTGTCAGGCCCTGTGGGAACAGAGAACGGTACTGACTGTCACACCACTGGTACTGGGAAATCCGGCCGGTCAGCTGAGCCTGTGAACATTCACTTTCATTACAGCTCACCTGAATCACCTGGGGTCTTCTCACACTCCTTCAATTGTTATTATTATTATTATTATTATTATTATTATAGTACTTGGCTATTTCTTTTTTGCCCTTGACCTCCCAAATAAATTAAGTAACGAAACTCTGCACTCTCTAACAGTAGTGCTTCTAATGGCTGTTAACTGACCCAATACAGACATGTCCTCAACGAAGACTGACACCAAGTCATCCCATGGAGAAAGATGAAGTTATGCCATACATAAGGATATTGGAAAAAGATGAAGCATTAATCTAATTTATAGAAGAAGCAATTATAAAAAGCTTACCTGGACCCGAGGATACATTCACACACTAGAATTTAATTCAGGTACTCAGATAAGATGTTGAGCTACCACACAACCCACACAGTTTTCTCTACTGAAGTTAACATGCAGAGTCAACAGTCTGAATCTGTCCTGGTAAGCTCTGTCTGTGCCTCTGTCTGCTAATGCTAGCCTCTGCATACCCATTAGCCTTTTGGTGCCCTAATGGCAGAGGGAGAAACACACCAAAGCTCTCCACCTGCTGTAAAGCTGCTGGTTTCCCCTTCAGAGTAACTGTTGCTCAGGATGTTTCCC
The DNA here is from genome assembly GCA_016647715.1 of Pavo muticus. Classification (NCBI taxonomy): domain Eukaryota; kingdom Metazoa; phylum Chordata; class Aves; order Galliformes; family Phasianidae; genus Pavo; species Pavo muticus. Next base: position 773,006 of record JACDJE010000026.1, on the reverse strand, counting down.
TCACCGCTCCCTGCAGCTCCTCTTTCCCAAGAGCCCCTTCCTGGGAACCTGACCTCCCTGCACCGTGTATCGAGGCTGGAGGGAGTTCTGACTGCTAAGACTGATTGCACAGCATTCTCACACTACGCAAGCTTTTAGTTCCAGATAAGCTGAGCCACGGCACGCCCATCAGGTTACATCTCAGCATAACAGCTCTCGCTGATACAGGATGCAACTCGTGTGATTTTGTGCCCTACCAGCTAGGAGCAATCACGTTACGCACACAGCAAACACACCACTAAGGAGTTAGGATGCTTTAACAAACAAACACCAATATGCTGCATGCACAGTTCAGACCAACTCTTCTTTGTTAGGAGCACCCAGTGACCTCCCAAAAGCAGAGACCATCTCTACTGCCTGCATTCATCTTCCAACAAAGGCAGTGTTGTTCAGTTACAAGAGCCTCGTCATGCACAGGGGCCTCTCCTGGCATCCTGGAGAGCTCCCACTAAGCACGTTCCAAGTCAAAGTTTCTACACATAACTGCTGAGCAGTTCTGACTGAAGATAGCACTTCTACCCATCCACACTCCTCAGCCTCACTAAGCTCCTGTCCGAGCAAGCCAAAGCACTGATAACTGCACCCATGCACTCACATTTCTTCCGCCTTTTTTAGACAACTAAAGACAGCTTAAAACAGAGCACATCTAGTGGCACAGATGCCTGATTCTACGACATTTTTGTAACAAAAGGATGGGTTTTGCTCCGGTGGAACACACTGGAAGCAGAGAGTGGCAGTGTGGAGGCACTGAGAAAGAGGCCTTTTAAAGCCCCTCTGCATTATTTACACGAATGAGGTTGCAGAAAGTGAGCACATTCTGTTGTAGTTTAACAGTACTGCATCACTCAGGAAACAAAATAAGCTTTCGTTTGAGTTTAAAAAGGGGTTATGAATTCTGATTTCATTCCAAGTAGTACTAAATCAAGTTCTTAAGCCATTACACTTTCCAGACCAAAAAGAACAAGAATACAATTTTAGGGCAGTGCGGGGTTTTCCATTCTTCCTTTCCCCTCCCATTTCCTCTGAGGACTACGAACCAAAAGGGTTTTAAAGAACTCCCCCACATATGCTGCTATCCCCACCTCTGCTTCAAACATTTTAACTGAGAAACTCAGAAGTGGATTGATGTAATGGCTTTGAAGACACAGTCACTGAGAACAGGAAAAACAATCATAGCTTAGCTACACTAAGCTGATAGCTTAGCTATACTGCTTCTTACAGAACCAATTCAAAGCAGCAGCAAAGTCTCCAGGCTCGTTAACCTTTGATTTCTATTGAGCTACCCACAAAAGACAGCAGCTACCCCCTAACAGATGATGTTTCTGCAAACTCTAGCAAAAAGATTAGCTCGTGATACTCTACTTTTACAAGTCACATTGCAGACAAGCAGAAGCCTTTAAAAGTACTATTCCTAGACAATCAGGGCTCTGATAACCTGCACCTCTGACAACAGTGCTGCCACACAGCTCTCCTCCCTGCGGTGGCTGTGGGACCCAGTAACAGCCAGCTTCCATCAACACATCTTGCGTAGGAAAAGGAGACGAGCAAAAAGCAACAGGGAGATGCTGGAACATAACTGAGTTAAGTTCAGATGCATGCCTATCACACGGCTCCTTCCACAGGTTTTCACTTGACACAACATGAGACCTTCTAACATACACGCTCCATGGAATGAAATCCTATCACTGCATCAACTTCAGAAGACATGGATTCAAATTTCTGCACAACCGACTTAAAACTCCACAGCACGTGTGGCTTTGGAGCAATGGGAGCCCAGAAAGGATGTCAGCAGGGCTTACAGTGTGGAACTTGAGAAGTTGTACAAAGGGAAACCAAGGCTTGGTGAAAAAGAATTCAGAAAAACAGGATTTCTGCAAGAAGGAAGCAAAGGGGGCAAAAGAAAAGGGACTAAAAGAAAGATGAATTGTGGCAAAGGCTGACTGCAGAAATACTCCTGCCTGGCAGAGCCCCTCCCAGCCACTGCCCGCGTCAGAACTGAGGTGAATGTTCAGTGTTCCACAAGGAAAGCAAGGGGCACTTACAGTGTAGGAGATCAAACAACTCCTTATCCCTCCGCTTCATTTCAAACTGGAAATAAGGTGCCAGAAAAGCAGCAGACATTTCTGCTCTTTAGTTACACAGGCAACAGTAACTCAGCTCCTGGTGCTGATCGATCACATCAAGGCAACAAACCAGTTACCATTAAGCAAAGCCTCATGAAACAGATTTCTGAAGAATTCGTAACCCTGAAACACACTGTGAGTGCACACGTATGTGCACAGGCAATATTGAGTGATTCTGACAGTAATCATCAGCAATAATAAAACAGGCTTCACAGTATTTGCACCACGGAAGACCTGCCAGCACTTCCTCCTGTCAGGCTCTCTGTGCTCTGTATCCATCTTTCCATTGCTGACTCAGTAGGGAAGAAATTTAAAAATAAACTTCAAAAGAGAAGAAAAAAGCAGAGCAGATCTGAGCAGCCCCTGCTGCCAGGTGCTGCGGATGCACAGCGCTGTTTACACAGGAGATAGCAGAGCCGCACTGCGTGCTGCACATTGAGTACCAAGCAGAAAGTAAACAGATCCAACTCATCTAGGACAACATTGGCAAGAGTCAGCTCCTAAGGGCAAGTACTGAACTCCTGCTTAACTCTGAACAGTTTAATAGGAGCAAGGTAAGTTTAATCTGATAGAGTGCACAATGAAGTATGACTGCTCAGTGTATCCAGATCCAGCTCAGGCACCGCCCAGAAGCGAACGGTGCTTGTTCCTACTGAAATACACAACGTTCTTCCTGCCTCTACTGCTTTTTAGATACATTAACACCAAGTCTATTCCACCAAACATGAGCTCAAACATAGGAACAAAGCGAGACTATCAAATTCCTGTGTGTGTTCTCACCACTATTTGTATTTTTCCCATCTTCATATTTGCATGAAAGTTTAGGAAGAGACGTTTAGCACTTTAAAATCACCTGAGATTCAAGTAAGAAACTCAGTTTTATGTCATTAAAATATAGCTGGACATCTCTAGTTCAGCCCACCTGCAAGCTCTCCTTGCTAAACCAGTGCAGTCAGAAAAGTAAACAGGTGTTAAACTTTAAGAACAGAGAATTCCAGCAAGAAAAGATCTGATTTTTCCAAACAAGAGCAGTCTCCTCTCAGGACAAGAGGGGTCGGTAAGGTACAGCCTACAAATACCACCACGTATCATGAACAGCACTGATCAAAGCTCTCCTAGCCAAGGAGCTGCCTGCCAGCTACAGCAGGAAAATACAATCCAAACCAACAGAGCCTTGGCTGTATCACAAACACAGAAATCCGCGCTTGGTGAAATCAACACCACAGCTTCTGCATTATGCTAAGGCAAATCCTCAGCACTCAGACTACATGCATCCTGCTGCAGAGAGAACCAAAGTCCATCCCAATTCAACTGCTATTTTACAACAAGTGCAACATCCAACTGCACATTCTTACATCCTAGGCCTAAACTTTCCACAAAAGCCTCACCCTTGTGGCTGCTGCTCCATTTTGTGGTAACAATGAAGACACTATTTTGTATGCTACATTTCACCTCTGGCTTGAAAGACATTTTGATTACAGGCAGTCACCCTCAGGTACAATCAAAAACCAGTTCTTGCATTTGTACACTTACTTTTTACTTGCTTCATAAACATCTGTAATGTTGGAGAAGAGGTGGTGGCTCTCCGTTTTGGTCATCGTGAGGCTCAGCTCTCGGGAGTTTTTAAACATCCGGATCAGAATCTCCAAGCTCAGCAAGTAAGAATGCTCAGAAGATATCACTTCAAATATGGCCTGCAAAGCGGAGGGGTGAAAGAGAAGGGTTACTGCTGAGGAGGCTGGGTCCTTTCTGTTTGTGGAGGGAAGCAAAGGGAAGGCACTGGATGCGAGCTACAAGCGCTAACACGAGTTTTACTTCCATGAGCTCTGTACCATTTACCCCTGGAAATGAGTGATTCCACACTGGGACAGAAAGCCGTATTAAGACTTTTAAATACAACTGCCAAGTGGTGCTCGAAGGCAAAACCTTAACAGCAATGGAGATCACTCCCTATTCTTACTTAGAGGCTTTTCTGTTTGTCTGTAATTTAAAAACACATGCCTGTTTCTGTGGTCTGACTGGAAACTTACAATCAGTAACACAACTTTCACCAGCCAGACTCAGCTGCTGCCTTCTTTAAAGAGAAACTGGTACGTTACTTGCTTAGAAGCATTCTTGGCTAACAACTCTGATTACCCAAGAATCTGCAGAAAGCAAACCCATTTGCAAAACGCAGGGTTTAGACATGTACCAACTCTGATAGCTTGGCCACTTCCAAAACACCCACTTAGGAGCTGGGATGCCTGCAGCAGGGCCGAGCCCAGGGCTGGGCAGGCAGGAACATGGCAGCCTGTCCCTTCTGCCATCAGCTACCAGCCCCCAGGCATTGGGACCACACAGCAGCCTCCAGTGCCTGCTGCCTCCCACAGCCAGCCCGCTCTGTGCTGCCGTCCCACTGCTCAGAGCACACAGCCACGCACCCTTCCCTGCTGGCTGCACCCACAGCAAACCTCCAGTGGACTCCTGGACTTTGAAATCCTCATTCCACTGGACATGTCCACCTCCAACAGGGAGACTATCTAAAGCTATCCAGCTTTCAGACATCTTTTACCCCTCCAGGCTTTACTGGCTGTTAGTCTACTACAGTTTTTATACACATACGCACTGTGGAAAAATCATGAAGACATTTCCAAGAACACCTCTGTCACAACTTCACCAACGGCATTTGTCACCAGTGTGACCCCCGTGCAAAGCTAACACGGGATAATCCTCTCACCAGAGCTAACACAATTCTGTGTTATAACTGGTGTTCATACTTGCACGTATCACTTCATTAGTTATTTGCAATTAACTTCTCCAAACATCCTTAAATGACAGGGAGAGCCCAACTTTAAATGCAATACTGCAGACCCAAGTATTTAGAAAGGACGATGACCACAGCTCCAGAGAGAGACAGAGAGAAAGAGGGGGAGAAAGAGGGGGAGAAAGAGAGAGAGAAAGAGAGAGAGAAAGAGAAATGGTCTATGAGTGACAGTCTACAGAAGGTGCTCACTTAGGTGGCCTGATGCATGTGCTCTAGAGAGGCTCTGCTCTTCCATGATCAGATATAAAACCAAGAGAGACTACAGGCATGCTGAAGGCAGCCCTGCTGAATAATCCCAGCCTGCACCCGAGACAAACGATGCTGGGTAAGAACAAAACTAAAATATTCCATTGAGGACATTCTCTCTTAAGAGTTTGTAAGAGTTTGAGTCTGGAGAACTCTCCTGCTTACTGAGGTAAGCTTCTGATCAAATACAGTTTCTCCTGGATAACCTGAGATTCAGTGTTCCCACACTGCACCTTCAAAATGCTTCCTACCCTTCTAAAAAGTCTTCTTCAAAAGAAGCAGCTGTTTTACCTCAAGCCCTTAAGGTTGACCATCAGCTTCACAGAAGTCCTACAGGGACACTGCCCGCACAAGGAAGGAAGCCCAGCCAACACTGCTCAGCAGCATCACTCCATCCTCCTGCCTACCTCAACGGCTACTGCAATGCAGGCAGAGATGGAGCAGCAAGGAGGTAACAGCTACAGCACCCAACGTTATTCATGACAGCAAACTCTACTGCGCAAGAATATGTGCAGAGGTGATGCTTACAACGATGTGCAACTGCCCACCAAGCGCACTCGCCTCAGCACCCGGGAAAGCATGAGAGTACAGCCACCCTGGCAGCAGAGGTACCAGCTCACAGGGCTGACCATGGGCAGAAGGGAGCCTGAGAAGGGCACTGGGGCCTTCGCCCACCATTACATTTCCAATCTTCACTCTCTCAAACCAAAAAAATACGGTTTTCTGCAGCGACATTGTATTATGATGGCAAAAATAATGTAACCACACTCTAAAAAGCAAATTGAAGAAATAATAAAATAATGGATAAAAGGTAATCTTAAAGAAATAACATGACGACAGTACAGGTACATCATAAGAATATTCCATAGTTTCACTCCGAAAAGACAGGCCTCTAATATTCAAATAAAACCCCTCAAGCTGAAACTATTTTGATAACATTTTGAGACTTCGTATTTAAAAGACAGCTGAAGAACTTGTTGTCTTTGAGGGGATGCAAACGTGGCTCCAGGACATACAGATCAGGCTCCTGAAAGACATGAGGACCAAAATAAAGGCCCTGTGACTCGGAGCTTCCGAGCAGGAAGGGACAGAAGAGCAGGACACACAGCCTCAACTGCTCACAGCCCAGAAAAGCAGAAGATAGCCAAGGAAATGCAGGATTATTAAAAACAAACAAAATCCCTATGGTCTACATCATGCATACGCCATAGGAGACGCCTCTGTATCTATATACGAACACCACAGCTGCAGGTCACTGCTGTACCAGGGTGTGAGGCTTGCTGCACACGCCTGTGAGCACCATGGGAAGCCCCACTCAGGTCTCACCCCGCTATGCTCACTGAGGTGTGTCCTGAAGTGAAACGAAGATCTGGGAGCAAATGACCACAGCAGGTAACTCTGCAGCGCTGCTATTCCAAAAACAAAACAACAAAAAGCCACTCCAAAACAAACCACAAGCAGACAGAACATCACTTTTTTTTCCTGCTGAAGGACATACCTCAATAACTGCAGGGATATAATAGCTGGCTAGGTCAGGCTATTCTTTTCAACACCTCTCATTCTTTTTGACATAGCCCCTGTAAGCAAGGAGAGAGGGGAAAGCAGATAAAGAGAACATAAAGAGCAAAAAAGGAGAGACACAGGGACAGAGATAGAAAGGGACAGAGAGAAAAGAGAACTGCATCAGTGACTGCTGCTGCTTCCTGTACAGCTGACAGCGTGGATGCTCCCAGTTTACTTCAGTGCCAAAGGAAAGGCATTAGGAACGCTGGGGCACAGAGCTCCCTTCAGAATGGCTCACGAGGTGAGTTACAGCTGAAGGGCAATGCAAGAAGTTGCCCTGCGTGTGCCACCTCCCACCTCTGTGAACACGAGGTTAACGTTACACAGCCGCTGCTCCCAGTGAGCAGCACCAAGCAGGCACGGCAGCAGGCCTCCCCAGGGCAGGGAGCAGCGTGCTGGGCTCCCGCCTTCGGAGCCAACGCAGCATTAAGCCAGACACGCAGTGCAGCCCGGAGTTATCAACATAAAAGAACATTTTTCTTTAGAAGAGTACCTCTTGTCTCTTTCTTTCCTCCTGGCTGATCGTTTCTGACAGTCCATTCTTTTTCACCTAAAAAAAATCAATTCATTCATTAATGTATTTTGTAGAAAAACGTGGTTTGGAGACAACAAAAATCAAACATGCAGAACTATTCCAACACCGCGCTAGGAAACAATGTAAGTACTGCACTAAAGATTCATACATGTTTAATTCCACCTGAAATAGACAACAACGAACCATCACAAATAAACGTATAAAAGACGATGTATAATATTTGATCTCTCCAAAGAATAAAAAGAAGTAAGTAAAAACCACCACAGCACTCCCATGGAAGGACTCCAACACAACTGCTCATGGCTCAGTGCTGCCCCTGCACAGCCCCACACACACACACACACACCCACACACACAAGAACTCTTTTCTCCCCTCAAGTACGTGTGTCAGTCGGGACACCTAACATCACAAGGTGCATTTTCTGCACTGGCCTGAAACACATCAGTATCTCAATTTGTGAAACACACCTTAAGGTCTTTTTAGACAGGTACCAGTTGGTCAGAAATTCTTCTGGAGGAACCTTTTCCTTAAAAAGACCAGCAAAGTCCTGAGTAAGTGCCTCGTGATTCTACCATCCCCAGCCCTACGATGTCTAACTTCTTTAGTGAGCAGCATTTCTCCTCCCTCCATGAAGGGAGGTTGTAGTGAGCTGGGGGTCGGCCTCTTCTCTCTTGTGACAGTGATAGGACTAGAGGGAATGGCTTCAAGCTGCGCCAGGGAAGGTTCAGGCTGGATATTAGGAAATACTACTGCTCTGAAAGGGTGGTCAGGCACTGGAATGGGCTGCCCAGGGAGGTGGTGGAGTCACCGACCCTGGAGGTGTTCAAAGAATGTTTGGATGTTGTGTTGAGGGACATGGTTTAGCGAGAACCATTGGTGATGGGTGAATGGTTGGACTGGATGATCCTGTGGGTCTTTTCCAACCTTAGTGATTCTTTCATTCTATGTCCTACAGCCAGACCAGCCATGCGGAGCCGGCCCCGTCGCAGCCGCACAGCTGGGAGCCACACACTCCCACACTACCAAACCCACACCATGCTTCTCAAGTTGATTCTTTCCCAGTGTGAACCACGTGCCAGGACAACAGTGACCAACCCAGGAGGCCGCAGCACAAGGAGGGGCTGGTTCTGTGCACTTCCTAGAGGACCCCAAGCAGCAGGCACAGGCACCGCGCTCTGCAGAGCAGCAGCTGCGTCTGGACAGGACCTCAGCTGCTCCTGAGACACCCAACTTGTGCACTTCCATCCTCCCACTTTCCTCCAGGTCTCTCCAAAAGCTCCTAATGGACCAACAGCAGCAGCTTGTTCTTCTCCACCTGCTCTCCTGCACAGCAGCCCCCACGAAGCCGGGCAGCAGGCTCACCAGCGAGGGCAGCAGCACGGTCATGGTACTTCATTTGCAGCAGACTGCTTGGCATTTCATATGACAAAGAAAATAGAAATACTCCATTTGTGTCTTTGAGTAACTGCTCTTCTAAATACACCCCCATAAGCATACACTTCAAGCACCACATAAGAACCAGGTAGCTGCCTTCCTACTAAAGTACCTCTCCATCAACAACCAGAAAGCTTGGAGTGCTCACTAGGAAATAAAATGACCACTTTTCGGATGTCATGGAGGGCTTTTCTAAAAATATGCTGACAGGAAATACCTATGGAGATATCCAAGAGATTACAATGCTTCCTGTTAACAGAGCAGCTGTACATTTCCAGCGAGGACAATGTGGCAACTGCTAACCTCACGTTCCAGAAACGTAAGCTGTGTTTTGTGACTTGTTTTGGCAAACGTGGGTTTGCACATACCAAAGAGCACATATAAATCAGCTGTAGAAGCAAACAGCTCAAGCTCCTCATTAATCAATAGCAAAGCTTCCAAAAAGAAAGAGGTGCAAACATGGAGACCAATTTAAATTAACAGAGGAAGGCTGGAAAGAACAGGGAGCAGATAAGCTGGCTCAAAGTGCCACGGGAACCCAAAGAGGAAGAGGGCTCAAGGGAGGGGTTTGAAAGGAGCTGCATTTAAATACCATCCCACTTCAGGGACTTCAAAAGCTCTTTTAAAAGTCTCTCTTACTTCCACATGTGTGTATATGCTGCAAGAAGATAGAAGCACCTTTTTATTACAGTCTAAAGGCTTTAACAACTCAGTACACGAAGGTTTTACCTCCAAAAGCAGACCACCATCAGCTGTCAGGGCTGCATGGCCAGAGACATCCCGCAGAGACGACGGGTTTGCTCTGTGGTCTCTCCCCCCATCTCCCAGCCAGTCACTGCCAACAAGGGCCAGCTGCCTCCCACACCCCGCCTTTCCTAACGCACCTTGAAACCCAATGCTTCAGCATTCCCCAGCTGACTTCCTGCTACAATTCAGCACTTCAGTACTAAATGACAACACATACTTTTTAAAGAGAGCAGCAAACAGAGACACTGTGAGTCTCACAGGTTCCCACCCTTGATTTTCACTGAGCACCTCTTCCCATTTACTTCCCACTTCAAGCCTTGTAAATCAAGTACAGACACGGAACAAGTCTGCCGTGTTAGAAATGGTGAAGAACGAGTTTGGTTTATGTAACTGTAAGCACAACACACCACTGGTTCTACTGAGACAATCCCACTTTGGTCTCCAGACCAATTAGCATTTTTGCAATCATTACTACTGAGTATCATTCCTTCTGAAGTACCTCAGCACTGAACTGCTAGTTTGCCTAGAAGGCAAAAGAAAACCAATTTGTCCTCATTAGAAACAATGTTTTTGCAGTATTAAGCAAAATGAACTACATTTTAAGTACTCAATCTGTTGAAAGAAAATTCAAAGCAGATCTTTTTAAAGCCACGCTGTCTTGGCTTCTTCATAATTAACGACTCAGAGAGGTGTTCACATTTCAATACCTCGAACCACAAGGTCACCAGCACCTGTAGGACAGCTCTTCTACAAAGACAATCTAAACAGACTGAGAAAATCTTACTCAGCATTAATAGTTATTAGGGTGAACACTGCCAGTGGTCCCAATGGTCAAACATCTCCGTCATAGCGTGGTGTGACAGTAATCTTTCATACATATATGTCATATATAAAGATGAGGTTCTAAAAGTTAGAAAAAGAAAAATGGCTCTTAATGTTACGGATAACCCCCAGATGTCACAGAAAAATCAAAAGATGAAAGTAACAACAGGAACACCAGCGTTTTGCTCCCTCCTTGGTCTCAGAATGATGCACACTGGCACAGCTACAAGCATCGCTGACTTCCCAGCTTATCAGCAGTGATGCTACCAACGTAAAACAAGGACCAGTAGCTGATCAGGACCTCCAAGTTCTTCTCACGAAATGAATAACAAAGGTTAGTAAAAAAAAAAAAAAAAAAAAGAACAAGAGGGGACTAAAAGCCATTTAAGATTTGCTCCATGCTGCTCCAACTTACAGACAGCACACTGGTAGGAGCCAAACCTCTTTCCAGGCTACAGACAGTACTGACTCAACATCCCCATCCACAGCCACAGCCTTTCTAAGGACCCGCACTGCCAACACCACCCGCAAGCAGGGCTGAAGGCACCACCTCTGGAGCCCGGCAAAAGCCAAAGGTCTCACGCTAAATACACAAACAGAAGAGGTGTGCTTGACTTCTGTTGTCCAGCACAGATTTAAAATGAAACGTATCTTAAAGCGTAAGATGGTGAAATCCAAAATCCTCCGCATTTCAAAGTTCTGTTTAATTTCATTTTAAACTACACTGAAATTTGTTTCTTGGTCACCTCAAATCAGATCCTGTACTGGTGTGAGCCCACACACACTTTGCCAGCAAATGACTGAGAGAGGTGGCACCACAGTAAGTCTAAACCTACCAGAACTGACTGAGAGAACATGATCTGTGCTTTTCTAAGCTAATGCAGTTACCTTACACAAGATCCAAATAAAACCTGAACAACCACAACCACAACCTGGATTGGTAACATTTGAGCAGTTACAAATCTGTTGATAGAAGCACCCACAGAAACTGCATACTGTGGAAGGGGAAGAAGGATGATGACAAAGCTCAGCTGAAGACTCAGCAGCAAGCAGATTTGCTTCAGCGCGTTCTGAGCCAGTCGGGCAGCCTTTGTCTGCCCACAGCGATGAAATACTCACAACTGACAGCTGGCTCCACGTCGATCTCAGGGGCTTGTAGGGAAAAACAACTTTTTCATCTGATCTCTGCTCTCGGGGCTCCGACTCCTCATCGGAATCGATGTCCAGAGCTTTTTCTTTGTAGTTCTGATATAATACAGCGTTTTCTATAAAACAATAACAACACACCATTAATTGCTATGAGGTTGTTTAGTTGCTTTTCATAAAAAACAAGTCACCCTTAAACAACGAAAGAAATGAAAACGTCAACGTGCTGTTCACAAATGCAAAAGACAAAGGTTGCATCGTGTTTGGGATGGACAATGGAGCAGGACAGTAACAATGGGTCGCTGTAACGCTACCAGAAAAGATCCACGCTGACTGCATTAAAGAACAGATGTGTCCTTTGTCAAGAAAAAAACAGAAAACAATCTTCTGGTCCTTGGTTTGCTGTGTGACGTTTCATAATTAGCCAGTAATTAAAAAACAGAAGGAGCTGTCAGCAGAGCAGTCACCAATCCCAGGTCTGGCTATTTTCATCAGAAAGGCCGCTGTAAATCCAACACCCACTCCCACTTTTACTCCATCAGCTTTAAGTGCCGCCTTCCCTCCTCACTAAGAGAAGGAAACGACCCAGGCTTCAGAAATCTCAAGGCAGAACTATTCCAAACAGAAACTTCAAAGGCTGCCTGAATAAGAATAAAGCCCATGAATTTTAAAACAAGATACCTTCAAAACGCTTCAGTAACGCCCATCAGTAACAACAATGAGCAGCACCCCTCTGCCTTTCCCAGCCTCCTTGGTCGCTTTTTCAAATGTGCTCAGAAAAGGACGGAGAGCTTTAAGAGCTGAGCAATGTACAGAGGCTGCACCGCAACGGCGCTCCGGGAGGGGCGGCACGCAGCAGCCCTGCAGGCCGGGCACACCTGCAGCAGTCAGCTCCCAGCCCACGGGGCCGCTCTGCCCCTCGGCCAGCCACTACGCCGGGCTCTGCGTTTCTTCCTTGGAACGCATCTGTGCGATCTGTGTACTCTGAGGACAGGAAATCCCTCACAATAACTGCATTCTGAGAGGCACTACAGAATCTAGGGAAAGTAATTAGAAGACAATGCATGAACAGATAAAAATAAGAAACAGACAGAGAGATGCAAACAGGACACAGCGTAAAGTTTGGAAGACAGAAGCAAGAGGAAAGGGGAGGTAAGGCAGCAGCTGTGACGTTCTCAGGCGGCACTAAGCAGGGCCAAGGGAAGCAGCAGCCGTTGTGTGACAGCAGTTCCACTGTGACAGCCACAGATCTGCTGCCAGGCAAAAAGTTCTCTGTGCTGAATACTGAGAAAAGCAGAGCCCGACAAAGCTCTGAACTAATGAGTGACACGAGAGGGCAGATACACGGGCAGGTTTTCTCTGACACTGAAATCTGAAGCCCAGGTAGCAAAAAAGGTAAAGGATTTACAAAGTGAAGGGATTCACGGCAGTGGAAGCAGCATTCTGCTCGTAATGAAAAGGGGGGAAAGCTGCATTAACCTTGAACTTTCAGAATAATAATCCAGGCATTTGTTGCAGTTGCTGACCCTGAGGCTGACCCACGGGAGCTGCGTCTGCCAGCTGAAGAACAGCCTCACCTACACCTCCTCTGCAGGTCTGCTAGGGCTGAGACACATCAACCAGTTCATCTTATAAGAGGAACGGGAGCTTAAGTTGAGAAGTTCTTCAAACACAAGGCATTTGTAACCCATCGTTCCATATTCTTTAAAGTATCCATTGAAGTACAGCTAGTGCCACAACTACAGTTCCATATTACAGTGAATTTACTGACAAACAAGGTATTTGGTGTAATCAAGTAATACAGAACTGTGCAAAATGATGTTTAAGCTCATTTTGCTTGTCACAAAGCACCTCTTAACGTAGAGAAAAAGGCTTACCTTCCCCATCAAACGTCCCTTGTCCTTTCAGCGTTTTCTTCTAATAATTTTAATGGGAAAGAGACACAAACACATTAAAGGAAAGCAAAATAACCACCAGTAACAAGAACTTCATTCCATACTTAAGCACTGACTTAGCAGGACCTACTCCAGAAACCTCTTCTGTCGGACACGTGCTCACGAATGCAGTTGTTTCATCACAGACAGCAAAGGGCTGCTCTGGACTTTCCTACCCTCGCACACTGTTTACATACATTTGTCCCAAACGTTTTCTTTTTCTTACGCTTTCAAAGCATTACATGCGTTACCACAGGAGCTCCGTGAGCCCGTAACTCAGCTCAGTCCCAGGGCTCCTTGAGCCGTGCGGAGCTCTCCACACTCTGCAAAGAGCCACATGAAGAGTTTCATAAACAAAAATTTTGAGAACCAAAACAAAGCTCTGAAACAGAACGGCTGTCGTGGTGCTGGAAGGCCCACGAAGGCAGTTTTTATAGAAAAGTGCTACTGGCAAGAAGTCTGCATGTGAAGCCAGGCAATGTCACAGCATCCCGCCTCAAGCTCCGTCCCTGCTGCTCCCGCTCCAAGCACTGCCGCACAGCTCCAGCCAGCCCCTCCCGAGGAGCAGCTCTCGTCTATCCCTGCTTCACCACCGCTCCCACCTTCACAGAAGCCCCCAAAACCGTCATCTTTAACGTGGCAAAAACTGTCAGAAAGCTGGTAAGTACTTCAGCAGCTCCAAATGAGCCCTCTGCACAGATCTGCTGCACGATCCCACATCGCTGCAGCAATCTACCGCTATGTTAAAAAAAAAAGTAACAAATCATACTAAAAAACAAACGACAAGATCAGAACAGTATGACGTTTAAGAATTAGTTTTAATAAGGCCTAATAATATAATTTTAAAGCATTAACATTCTACAGAAATCTACCATTCCTAGGGCTCATCGAGAACTAATGCTGGGCACTCTGCTCCACTGAACGTCACGCTCTGATTTTTTTCAATGCATTTAAAATAGTGTCTCCGAGCAGGGTGGAAGTTTATTTTTCTGTCGGTCTATTTACTCCAGCAATCAGAACCTAACAAAACCAGCGGACCTCTTTTTTCCTGTTTGCTACTTTCTGGATGCAGGTTCTGAAGCATCGATGAACTGCAACACAGAACCTCCGGGGCCGGGGCAGCCCACTGGCACCAGGCTGGCAGCACACACTGGGAGCTGCCCAGAGTGTCGCTGCTGCTGCTTTAGAAGCACCACTTTAAGCCATTTGCAGAACTCACCAGTGACTACAAAGAGGCTTTAGTAGCAAAATAGAAACTGGAAATAAACGAGCACTTACAGAAAAAGTGGAGGTGACAAGTTGCGCCGGTGTGTAACCTGCAGCACCCAAACTGACGCACCGCCACACAGCACAATTACCTTTGTCCTCCCCAGGCTGGAAAACTTCTCTTTATCTTCAACAACGGCCTTCAGTATGGGCTGAGACATTCTGTTTTTCTTCTTGAAGTTGGCGGAACCGTTGAGGTCGATGCCGCTCACCACGGCCCGGCGGTAGGAGGTGGAGCGCAGGCCGCGCCGCAGCACGCCCGGGCTGTCCGGCTCACCCTCGGTTTCCTCATCAGCACCCAGCAGCACACTGGGGCTCTCCACCATGCTGCGCGCCTTCAGCACCCTCCGGCCGGCATCCACGCCGTGCCCGCCACCCTTCTGGGCCGCCTTGCTGTCGGACGCCAGGCTGCGGGGGATGATCTGCTGCGTGCCCACCTTGAGCGCGGCGGGGCTGTGGGTGCTCAGCGTGACGGTGGGCTGCTCGGGGAGCGGGGCCGGGGGGGCGACGCCTCGCTCCGGGGACATGGCTCGGGAGACGCCCTCGGGCCCCGCCGGCCCCCGCTCGGCTTCTCCGCGAGCCCCTCGGGGCGGTGGGCCGCCGGGTGCTGGGAAAGCACCGTTGGCGACGAAGCCGAGGGACGCGCTGGAGAGCAGCGCCAGCAGCCCGGCAGGCGGCTCGGAGCCCACGCGGGTGGGGAGGCGCGGGGAACCCCCCCGGGGCGCGGCGCTGACGGTGGCCGCGGGCTGCGCGAGGGTGAAGACGCACCTGTCCTCCACCGGGAAGTCGGTGACGAGCAGCCCGCCGGGGCTCTGGTAGGACTGCGGCCGGGGCTTGCCGCGCGGCCGCGCAGTGCCTCTCCTCTTCCCCAGCGCCCCGCCGCCCGCGTCCATCGCCGCTTCCCCCGAGGCGGAAGCGCCGCGTCCCGCCCCGCGGATCGGCCCTCCGAGCGCCGCAACCCCGCGCCGGGACGGGGAGGAGGAGGGGGGGGAAGGAGGCGGAGAAGGAGGAGCCGCCCCGGCTCGCTCGCAGCCCGCGGCCTCACCTCCGCGCGGCGCCTCCGGGGCCCGAGCACGGCCGCCTCCCGCCCCGCAGGTACCGCCGCCCGCGTCCCGCACGGCTCCAGCAAAGCGAGGTCGCGCCTCACCGAAAAGCGAAGTAATTCGCATCAGCATTAACGTGAGAACGCGTCCCCGTGGGCTGACGGCAACGCGCCGAGCGGCCCCAAGGGATCGGCCCGCGGCACAGCGCTTCCCCGTGCCCGCCCCGAGCCTCCCGCAGAGCACCTCACGAGCACTCGGCTCGCGGCAGCAGCCCGGCGGGCGCCCCGGAGCGCGCGGCGATCACGGCGCCTTTCCGTGTAAGCTCCCCGGCACTGCCCGCCAGCCGCCCCGCAGGTTCGTGTCAGCGGGAACGCAGCTGGGAGTCCCCTCCCTGCGCAGCACACCTGCCGGGGAAGCGGCACGGGAACGGCCCGTCGCCTGAGGACGCTCAGGGCCAGGCTTGGGCTGCCCTGCACGCGCAGTGCCACAAGACACGGCACCGTCCGTGCTGCCTTCACTGCCCTCGGCATTCACATCTAAGCGAGCTTCAGGAAAATGCGAGCCGCCCAGGGCAGCAGAGGCTCTGTCACGCCGAGCACCCCTCCCTGCCCCCACCTGAAAGGCACAGCCTTGCCTTCTCCAGATTTCAGCCCCATAGGAGCGGCACGCGAAGCGCTGCAGTGCAGCCCTATAGCCACGCTGCCGCAGAGCCGCCAGCAGAGCAGCCAGCAGCACGGCTGGGCCGGGCAGCTCACAGCAGGGAGCTGTGCGGAGGTGTGGCACAGGGGGCACTGCCAGCCTCCGGGTCAGCAGTGCACACACGGGGCTGCTCCTCTGCAAGTACGTTTAACCAGAATCTTTATGATAAAATGAAGCAAAGCACACTCAAGCTGCCCGATGTGATTCTCACTGCTGAGACAAAGCCACGTTGGCACGGCACCTCCGCACAACGGAGCACCAACAGCCCGAAACGCCCGTTTGTCACTTAGAACTGCACTGCCTTACGCAGTAACTATAAAGAACATCTCTAAAATTATCTCTAAGCTTTCCATATGGATTTGCCAATAGGACACAGTTGCAGCATATTACTTAACTCATAAATCCTAATTATTAATAATTGAGGTAATCAGCTTTTACAAGATTATTGTGTTATACATACTTATTAAATATGATGCCACTCCAAGGGTAATTCCTGCTTCTGAAGGGCCACCTCAGCACTTGGTTTCATGCACAGTGTTAAAGAAATAGGCTCTTGCAATAAAACTGAAGCTGTAATGAAAGTAGAATCGGCTGTATAATTTAAAAGAAGGAAACTGAACTGTAATTATTAACACCTCATACTCAGTAAGCTCTCAGTGTAAGATCAGCACAAAGTGAACTGAGCTCCTCACAGATGGCACACAGGTGTTCCTGCCCAGTGCAGCACCCCCAGCACTGCGCACAGCGATGAAACCTGTGAGAGCAGCACCCAGCTGTGCCTGTGGGGCCACCAGGTCAGCCCCGTTCATGGCTGGGAACACCCAGCGCAAACTACGTCAGTCCCCCAGCTGGTGTAATGAATTTGCACCGAACCAGAAAGCGCTTCTGGACCCGGCTGCCACCAAAAGTGCAATAACCCCCAGCAGAGTGCTTATCACAGCTGCTACCAGGCAGATGAGCACAAGGCACACACAGATACGCTCAGTGGTGAACGTGGTTATTCCCTGAGAATCTACCAAGGAAAACGAAAGCTTATTCATCCCTTCCCACACGCAAAGCAAGAGTGTGCTTCTGAGCATCACCACCTCTCCCACAGACCTCAGTGCACTGCTAACTGAGCGAGCTGGGACGGCTGGTGCACATGGCCAGACCAGAGCGGCCCCTCCTGTGCTCAGTACTCACATGTACCTGTAGGCTTGAAGTTAAATACATATCCAAAAGTTTGACAGTGGTTGGAGCCTTTACAGGGCTGGTCCTGTGCTATGGAACCACAGAGCAGTGCACAAAGCTGCTGCCACGCTGTTCTTACTGCCCGTATTCTTTGATACCACGTGCAGATGGTTGGCTGCTCATTCAGCACGTTTTTCATGTTATGTGGTACCCTTATCAGTTCTCTCTCCCAGTTGTTTTTGGGGTATGAGGAGATGTGAAGCAAAAAGCTTTGCCCACAGACACCGACTGCAGCAGAACAACCCTGCACAGCTGCTGGGAGCCATGCTGTGCGGTACTGCCCTCCTGCACAAGCAGGCCCCAGCGCAGCCGTGCCCCACAGCTCAGTGCTGCGCCCGGCTCCAGGGCTGCTCTGCCATCTGCACTCAGCCCTACAGCACTGCATAACTGGCAGCTAGGAAATATCAGTAACGTTCTTTTTAGACTCTTTTCGTGACTTCGGGCAGCCTGTTTACAGTTAGCTGAAAATCAGCCAACTGCTCTCAGAAGATTAGTGCAAGTCTCTATCGTAATTAGCATGCACAAATGAATAGGGCTCTCACTGTCTCACAACAACAGCAGGGACAGGACACCACAAACGCAAAGGACTGGATGCAGCCCGGCCACTTGTGAGATACTTCTGCTGTTGTTTTCCCCTCTCTGGCAGGGATGTGAACCCAACCAAGGCAGCGGTGCCTCCTGCCCACGAGCAGCAGGGCTGTGCTGGAGAGGCTGCTCCAGCAGCACAGGCATCGGCACTCAGCCACCAGGACGGGACACAGCCTTCCCCTCCTGCCCTCCCTGCCCTTCCCTTTCAGCACAACTACAGACAGTTATTTTATTCTGAACAATGCTCAGCTGAATTGTAACCATAAATCAGTCAGCAAAAGGTATGTTCCTTGGTTCTTCCCGCTTCCCTCTTAGTTGTTTTTGCTGTTGTTACAATAATCAGCAAAAGTCAATGCTTTGTAGCATTAATTAAAAAGCTTTCAGGAGAAAAAAACAGACTGCACAGTAGGAAAAAAGAACCTGCTAATGCTGGCATTCTGACTGCCTTTGTTTCAGCCACAGCGTCCAAAAAAGGTTTCACTGCACATTTCTTCTCTCCCCATCCCCTGCCTCGAAGCAGCACCCAATAGCAGCCAGTTGTGCACACTAAAAGCAACAGACTGCAAATCACTCCAATGCCATCAATGTGCCTCTGGGGTCCTTCAGATGCAGTGTCAGCGTAAGTTAACGGGACACGGCAGTAACTGATGCTTTCATCATATGCAGTGTCACATCTAAAGCAAGATCCTACATTCACTGCATCACAAGTGGATCCAGAGACCACCTCCAGCAGCTGCCCACCATTCATTGAGGTGCCTGGGAATCTTCCAGCAGGGAGTACCTGAGATTTCAGTATCCTGACTGAGTTTGGGGGGGGAGGGGTTTAAATTGAGATGCAAGAACCAAGTCCTACCTTGATAGAACTATCTGGCCTCTTTTCTTGTTACTTTTTCCAACAAGTTTTGTATCTCCAATACTTTACTAGTAAAGCTTGCACAGACTTCAATGGAGATAATGAGGTCCTGGGTGACGCAGCCCATCTTGCTCAGGTGGGTTATTTCTACAGAAGGTTATCAGCCTTCCAAAACGCACACCTACCTGCACGTTCTGGTCACATGACGTGCAGTGAGTCAGAATCACAAAACAGAACCGTGAAACGGAAAATCGAGTCCACCCATCCCCAACTTATCTCTATACGTATTTCTCCAGTGTTAAGATTCCATTTACATGTCTGAAAGTGAATTTCATCTCATTACTGCTAACAACGCCCCTTCCATAGGAGAACAGTCTGAAAAATGCAGGCACAAACTCCTTTAACTGATGACAAACAGTTCAGATGTTGCTATTTAAAGAGCCTAGCAGGAAGGTGCTTCAAACACTGCCAAACAAAAGGACTGAAGCAATGCTTGCCACAACTGAAGACGTTTTGTGGTTGCTATTAGAAACCACAGAAAGCTTGGGAGCCTGCACAACCACATCTCTGAAGCTGAAGGATGCTATTTTCATCTTTTTTTCCTCCTTTGCCTGCACATTGCCCAGACAACGCCTGAATGTGAAGAGGCAGTCACTGCTGCAGGCACGTTTCCGAGGAGCTAACACTTCTTCCTTGTTAAAAAAAACAATGAAGAAAAAAGGCAGAATGAACATTCCGTTCCTATCAAAAATAACAATATTGAGAAACTATCTGGAGAACCACTGTGTTTCTGACCATCTTCCTTAATGACTGCCAGTGACGGAGGGGCTCCCAGGAGCACGCAGCTCCCTCCTGCCGGGCACCAGGCAGACCACGTGCCCCAGCTCCGCGCAGCAGGACGCCTGCCCTACGTGGAGGCCGAGGCTGTGAAACCTGCATCTCTCTCAGGTTAGATACTTCAGCCCTACGTACTGACTTACTAAACTGGGTTGATTGTCAGAAATGCTGGACCTGACCCAGGCACCCAGACAGCAATTAACCCAGTGCCGCACCATCCTTCCCTTTGCTGCATGAAAAACGCTGGAACCTTACGAATACCATAGCAACAGAATCAGAAGATGAGGAGATGCAGTGTGAGGCACGGAAGCTTCTATCTGTTTGTCTCTAACGAGCTGATACTGAAGTATGCCTCTCCTCCTTAAGTTCAGGTTTGCCATTTGTACTCTGCATTCAGACTCCACGCTTTGCTGAGCTTCTTTTCTCGGCTGAGGTTTCTTCAGTGGAAATTATGCATCAACACGTGTAACGGGTGAGGTCCTGGCTCCATGAAAGGCTGCAGGAGTTTTACACTGGCTTCAAGAAGGCCATGATTTTGGCTGTCCATGACTAATTGCACCTAATTGTGAGCTCGACTGAATGCCCGGAGGAGCTACGTGAGAATCCGCTCTCTCATTTCACCAGTTCTTCTCCGCGGCGTTGTACAATGCACAACAACTCTCCGAGTCGTGTGTAAGGAGTTCACCCCTTTTTGGTCAGTATCAGCATTCATAAGCTCGTTCCTTACCTAAACATGCTGAAAAAGTGGCATTTTCCTTTTTGAGCTATCAGGAACATTCCCAGTTCAGCCCAGAACCTGCCAATTAACTCAAATACATTTGAACCATCAGGATTCAGCCTGCTGATGTGTGCTGAAATTCAGCAGCACAGTTTCATTAAGCTCAAGCATAATTTTCTGCAGTTACCTCCTTTTCAGTCGGATTTCTGCTCTTACTTTCTAGCCATCATTTGAGCGATCTTCTCATTAGGAAATCATTTTTATCACACCATCTGAGCCCTCTGCTCCTCCTTCACCTTGGCTTATTTCCTAACCTACTGTACAGAACTTCAAAGTCCCTTTGCATCTCTGCTTCCTGAAAGATCCTTAAAAAAGAAAGGCCACATCCCAGATCCAGCTTTTGTTAAATCCATCTATTTTCTCATCCACCACACCATCATTTTCAGAACTCATTATCTTTCCTCTTCAGTAGGCCTTTTTGAAATCGTTCTCACTTGCTTCCCTAAAAGAACCTTATATTAATTAAGGTAGGAGCCTATTAACAGCGAACACAATTAAATATGCAATGCATAAGAATCCATATAGCTCTACCAAAATAATTTTGACCAACTACACACATTTTTACGTGCATATACACACACGTGTATGTAAAACAAGTACACAAAACCCCAACGCACATCTCAGCACTCAGACACAGCTCTTCTCTGCTAAAAGCACAAGGACTATCAACACAACTCAAGCATCTCTTAGAAGCCCTCGTCTTACTACCTGGTGAGCCCCCGCTCTGTCACTGCCCTCTGCAATTCTTCCCACTTCATCGCCGGGTCCCAAACACGTCGAGGACGTGCCCAGGGCAATGAGGAAGCCTCCTGACACAGCACTGAACTACACCTACATCTTTCGTATTCCTACCCTGCCTCTGTCTGCTGGTTTCTCCTATCGCCACTGAGCATCATTTTTCATCAGAAAGAAAGAAAATGCAAGTATTCAGAGTGCCTTCTGCAAAATGAAGTGCAAGTCAGTGTCAGAAAATGGATACCAAACACAAATTTGGGATTCCTTGGTACTGCCGTATTGTTGTGTTTTTCTTCTTGCATGTTCGATTTCTTTTTTGTAGCCTAATTCAGGTAATTTTGGAAGTGGTCAGAGTCATTATGTTAAGGATTGGTCAGGGAAGCACACGATCCAGCCCCACTTCTGCTACATCTCCTGCATCGCTGATGCAACAGGAAACAGAACCGGCAATGTCAGAGCTCTCTTCAGCTTACTCTCTCTCCTCTACAAAGCACATCCCCAGCTGTCCATGCAGAGATCCTTTCTGAGGGCCTCAGATTAGTGAATGCCATGGCAGAAGATCTGGGTTTCTTTTCTAACACCAAGCCAGCAATGCGTCTCCTGCAGTAACACATCAGAGTGCTTCCTCCTGCAGCAGAGCAGTACACCTGAACCCCAGCACACCGACACAGCTGTGCGCTTGCACAGGGCTCAGTACTGCAAAGTGCTGCACAAGCACAGTTTACAAAGCACATTTACTGCACAGTCTGCAAATGGAGGTTCTGGCAGCTGGAATTCAAGAACTGACAGGTGCAGGTGTGAGGAAGAAAAAAGGAGAAGGGGTATGTAGAAGGCAGTATGGCAAGAAAGTAAAGAAACACCTTCATCTTAAACAAGCATGTCAGAAGCAGAGATGTGTGAGAATTCATACAGCACTTCTGACTGACTAACGAGAAAAAAGATGAGGACAGAGAGACAATTCCTGAGCCAGGAAGTGAATCCCAAAAGAGAAGAAGTCTGGATTTAAAAAGAGGGGGGAAAGATATGGACAGACAAAGCGATGTTTTGCCAAAGGCCGCTGTCTGAAGGAGAACAGCTAAGGCATTCGGCCTCAGCAGCCTTCTGAGATTATTTTTATCTGTGACACAAGTCCCCTTAGACAAAATATTACTACTGCTTTTTAGTTGGCTTCAAAATTAACTAGTTTTATACACAAATCAAACTAAAGGTGACTGTGACCTTGGAAAGGGCATTCTTCAGAGAAGCGAGTCCGGCCCCAAAGCAGAAACTCTGCCCAGCAGAGCTGCTGTGGGGAAGGAGATGTTTTATGGACCTTAGTAGTGAGTTTAAATACTTTTCAAGTTACTCAGAAAAACGTGCAGTGGAGTCACAGGGCCGTCCCTGCAGCAGGCCGAGCACCGTGCGCTGCCAAGTGCCCAGCACGGAGCGGATGGGTGGCTCCCAGCTCCTGTGCTGTACCAAGCTGGGCACGGCCCTGCCCAGAGGCTTCCCCTGCCTTTGCAAAGGCCTTATAAGCACCTGAAATTGGAAGTCACCACAGCACCTCACTGGATGGCCATGGAGACAAAGGACAAGCTGTACGGAAGGTGTAGTAGCACAGCTGCTTCTCAGCTGGCTTTAGGGAGTGCTATTAAATATGCACTTCTGGACTCGTGTGTGGTGTCAAGGGATTCGTGTATCATTTACATCTTCATTCAAATCTTCCCAGGAGAGGAAAGACAAAGTTGCTGAAATTGCAGTCTGAAAGCAAGAGAAGAAAAATTGCACATTTCTGTCATTACATGGAAAACGTACAAAGAGAACTGCAAGCAGCAATTTGTCTGCGATTCCAGAAACTGCTCCCTGCTTTGCTTCTGTGTGTTCCTTCTCCCTCAGCGGCCGGCACGAACAAGAAAAGGGAACGCTGAGCAGGGCTGCCCATGCAGGCCCTGCAGGCCGCAGAGCCCAGGCTGTCGCAGCCAGGAGCCCAGCAGCAGGCCGTGGTGCTCCCAGGCACTGCTGTGGTGCAGGGTGCTCTGGTGCTTCTGGTGACAAAAGCCGGAAGCTAGCATGAAATACAGAGAACACTTTTCCTCTGAGAGAAAACAGAGGAACAAGTGTTACAAACCAGATTACCAAGCTTGGTATCTGCTCACTCTGTATAATAGTTGTGCTGGATTTTTTAAATAGGAAAACAGCCAAAATAAATGATCTTCATCACCTCACTGTGGGTTATATGGGCTTTCTGAAAAAGGCAGTTGTTTTGAAGACCTAGCTCAGGGATGTTAGATACCAGACACAAATGCTTGCAAGCAATGGACTCTCACATGCTGAATGGAGAGGATGCTCCTTCCCGTCCAGCAGCCCGCTCCCCTCCAGATGCTCTCCATGGATTTAACTATCTATCAGCTTGCAAGTGCCTTTATGGACTCTTGTAACTTGGCAGCAATCATACAGTAAAGCTCACAGGAAAGGAATGTGGTCTTATATTACAGCCTGAGCCCCGGCACAACCCACACCTCCCTAGCAGCAATCCTTTATGATCCGTTCAGCTCAGCCTGTCCAAACTCCCTTCTAAATGCTCGTAAAGGAGTTTAATGATTTAGAATTCATTTTTTAAGCTCAACTGATACATGCTGGGGTTTAAGCAGATTTAAGTGCATCCAATGGGGATAAAACAAAACCACCACTCACACACAGGACTGGGACTCAGAGGGGAGTTCTGCAGTTCCTTCCACACCGAACTTAGGCCATCCTAAGAGGCAGCACAGTGTGAACCAACTGCCATCTCCCACAAAGCGTAGAGCAGCCTTGGCTGCAGCTCTTTTAGTGGAATAAAATCAACTTCTCAGAGGAATGAATGGTCCTCAGAATATACCGAAGCACTGAATAAATGGATGAAAAGTTTCTGCAGAACGAAGACTTGTATATCCTGTAATGAAACAGACATGCAGTCTTCCTGTACCCTGATTCTGTTTTCTTTGCGTTGATGTTTAACTTTATTCCAATTAAAGATAACATCCACTGCAGTACCTCGTATTACAAGGACGCGGGGTCTGAAAGAGCCAATGACAGCACTGCTGCATGCCCTCAATGCCAGCATTCCCAAACACCCTGGGAATTCCCAGAGGAACAGCTGAGCCAGAAGCAGGCAGCATTAAGGACAGACAGCTACAGATGTTTTTATCATTGTCAGTGAAAACCCAGAAATACTTGAAATAGCCCAGATAGCTCCAGCTGGCCAGCCAGCACCACAGCCAGCGTCTGTCTTTGTTTTAAGTAAACCACTAACAGCAGAGTCCAATCACAAGGATAAAAAACACAGTGATGTTTTTGGACTAAACACACCCCTACAGCCATCCAAAACTACAGCACAGAACCCCAGCGGTTCCAGCGCAGGCAGAAACACAGAGACAGCAAGCTTCTTGGACGAGCACTGGGGAATCTCTGAAACACAGGAGGACAGATTTATGAGAGGTACACGGCATTACCACAGGGCTCTGCAAAACTTCGGCCTAAAAATAGCCTTTCTCACAGCCTTTCTTTGAATAAAAGACGTATTTAAATCACAAGATAATTAGAAACCTTTCTTTGCCTTTTGGCTGCATGATCTAACTCGGATTCCTAATTATCCATTTGCTTTAATTCAGGGTTATGATTTCAGAAGGAAAATATTTTTCAGCATTCCATACCTGCTTTAATAAACTCCTGGCATTTCTGCACCTGGAAGTATTTTAAATACAAATATATTCAGCATTCTATTTTTGGTTATATTTTGAATCAAACACTTTGGTGAAGACAGACAAAAAAAGGCTTCTCAGTTCTTCCCTACTTTATGTTGTTAGAAATACAGTTCGGACAGAGGAAGGAAATCAAATCTTCAGTTAAAAAAGCTGCATTTACGTGAAGTTCTATATAAATTAATATGGGAAATTAATATGGGAAGGGGAAAAGTAACGATAACAAAAACATTTCATTCCAGTTTCATGCATTTTAACCCTACAAGACCTCATTTCCATACACCCCAATACAAACTGTTTTCTTTTCCGCCACTTTCCAGCTAACAACACAATTCTTCAGCAAATCAGAGCAACCACGGGCAGCTGCACAGCTCCCTGCACTGGGAGATCGAAAGACCAACCAGTGCCACCCAGCTACCTCAAATCCCATCCGTCACCTTTTCTGCTTCTAGTAATACTCTGGTTCTTTCTTTCCTAGAAGGAGAGCACAACAGAAATATGGACTCGATCCACTGATGCCATCAGATCAGGTTTTTACACCGTGAGCACTGGCTCTGTAACAGCTGCCTGCCTCTCCCAGACACGCACTCAGGCGATGCTCCTCCTGCTGCAGTCAGAAGGCCATGGCTCGGAGGAAGGCACAGGGCCAGCTGTCACTGAGCCCTGCACGACACTGCCCGGGGTGCACGGCAGCCCCACAGCCCTGGGAGCGGGGACACGCTGCTGGGAAGGCTGATGGAGCCCAGTGGGACCGGACCATGCAGCGCCCTGATGGCGGGGCAGCCCCCGGAGCGCTGCTGAAAGGCAGTGCTGGCTGTGCGCCCGGGCAGCTTGGATTGCTGTATGAGACTGCAAAGAGAGGCATAGAGCAATGCCAAGCACGTTGCCTAGCAAGCTAATGCTGAAGCAAGTCCTTTTCATCAGTTATGTGCCTATGTGCATTCATATGTATCTTTAAAAAAATAGAGAGTCTGTGATTATTTCTTCTGTTATTATTCTCAACCCATCACTGCAAGAAGATACTCTGCGTGCCTCACATACCTCCGAGCCTGCCGGATAGAGCAGCTGAGGCCACGGATGTTTAACAGACTGTCAGCACGTACATATAGGGCACGTTTGTTTGGGGAAATCCATATTCACAACTGACTTGCCACTGACAAAGAGCCTGAGGTCTTTTCGTCAAGAAGGGTACTATTTTCCATTCTCCCTATCCCTCCCAAAGGAAAAACGTATTCTGTCATTGAAGCAAGAGAAGGACAAGCAAACAATGAACCAACATATGGGTCACCCCTCCCGGAGGCACAGCAACGCTGCTCCTGGTTAAGCGGAGGTGCTGCCAGGACATGGGGCTGCCTTGCCTGCTTCTAACACACCCACAGCTCTGCTCAGAGCTGAAGAATAAGATAGCAAATGGAAGGCAGGCACTGCACATACATAAAAACTCCTGTCAGGGCAGGAGAAAAGCTCAGCATGGTTTTAGTTCCGTATTTGAAAACTACAGTATGGAAGGCTCTTCACAAAGCCAAACAGGCAGCTGAGCTAGCAGTTACAACAGACCCACATTAACAAGCAAGCAAGCAGGCAACTTCCGAATCCATTAAGACAGATTTGTTCAAGAGGATTTCTCCTTATCTTAAAGGACCTCCTTTTTCTACCGGGCTGTACACCATCAACTCACTTACACATACTTCAAGTTTTGTCCTGCCTTGCTTTCTTTGCAGAAAGAGTAGTGAAAAGATTGTATTCTGAAAGACCTGCGTGGGGCAGAATGAAGTGCATATCTGTGATAAAGGCTATTTAAAAGTGTTCTTCCAGTAAAAAACAAAATCAGCAGAGAAGTATTTTTAAACAACAGGAAAACATGTAAAGTTGAATCAGTCACTATGCCTGTTAAGTGACTTCAGACTTATTTCATTCACACCAGTGCTATAAAGGTAAGGCAAGATGCACGAGTGTCCTGTCTTAGAGATCAGTTTCCCACACAGAGCAGCTGCTCAGCAGACACTGTGCTTCTATGGGCAGAGGGATGTATGTGGAACAAAGCACCACCGAGTCAGAATGTCTTCAACATGGAAAAACAAGTGGAGAGAGGCAGTTCCAAATCCTGTATTCACATGCCAAGAACATAATGGAAATGAAGACATGACAATCAGTTTAAGAAATAAGGCCTCTGTTCGGACTTCATGATTTGAGAAGAAGTTTGTGAGGCTTTTCCATCTGCCTCCCACCATGCCTAGCTGCAGGCAGAGGAGGTCAGCAGGCACAGCAGTACACCCCAGCACAGGAAATACATCGGCCCACTTCCTGCAACTGACTGGAAAGGGATAACAAAAGATCAAAGGTACAGAAAATCTTGAGAGAAATCTGCCACCTTTCTTTGCTGCTTGTTCGAGAAGCACAATCCCCACCCAAGGTGATGATTAAAGAACAGAGATACGGATCAACCTTTGTTTTCATTTACAGCTAATGCAAGTTCCCTGACTGCTCTTTTCTAACCTGCATACAGCAATAAGCAAACTCCACGTCCTTAATCAGACTGAATTACTGCTGACCCCAAACCCATGTAAATTCTGCCCACATAAAACAAGAGTTGCAGCCAAGACATCTAGCTGATGAACTCCACTGTACGCTAACTCATGGTTATTGTCATTTAGGGATCAGAACAATATACATGGTAGCTTGACAATCCTATTACTCCGGAATTAATGCTGGGTATTTGAGGAAGATAAATACAAACAGCAGTTCAAACACATGCAGTTGCAAACCAGCAATTAAATGACTGGCAAAAATCAGTCTGTAGGAGAAATTATTTTAAACAGTCTCAACAAGCCACATGTGTTATCTGCAAACACACCACCCGGCCCTGAGCTCCAGGCGCTGCTTTTTGTCCCACTGCTGCACTCTGCCCTTATCTGCTGCAGCCTTCCACCTCGTACTGCTGCCCGATATTCCCTGTCCTCATTCCTACCACTGAGCAGACACGCAGAACGGCCTTTTTCTGACCCTCACTGCGCACACCACGGCCGTTATCGACCACTCACTGCTTGTTCTGGTGCCCAGTCGCAGACCCGTCCTGCAGAATGCACACAGGCAGACCCCGGCACAGAAGCAGCTGCTCCTGCAGATCTGTCCTTCAGCCAAATTCGGTCTGTGGTTCTAAGGCATTCTGGCCTGCTCTCCTCACTAGGCTGTTGTGAAGAGCAGCCAGCCTTAGGAGAGTGCTTGAAGTGTAAGCCCTGCTAAGTGACAGTACTGCCAGATCAGGACATAGTCAATGCCAGAACTGAAGGAGCAAATGGACGGCAGGCAGCTCACACGAACCTTGGGAGAACAGCGCTGCGGCATTCCTGCTTCAGACTCCACTTAGGGCATAATTCCTTCAGTACTCGTTGCAGTGCTTCCAGCTGTGGTGAACACGTCTGGCAGTAATTACAAACACAATGTAATTAAAAAGGAGCCCCAGTGCTTTCAATTCTAATTCATAAAGTAAAAAAATGTTATTTATAAGTACACTAACTAATAAAGGGAGAATTCAAGAATCTGTAACAGAGAATCTGCACAGTTTATCACTGCAGTTCTAGTTCACATGAGCCCTAAGGCAAAAACTGCAAAACACGGTGTGTGCCTGCAGGGATGGGCTCAGTGTGGGGCTGCCCCTGCCTGCTCCACAACACCTCCAGCACCGCTGACTGCCTGCTGATGCTTCTGCCTCCATGGGACCCGTGCATGTAGAATGAAGTTCATGTTTTTGCACATACAAACACACATGCACGCTACATGTACATCCTCACCAAGGAGGCATGATGAGCGTAACACTACTACAGAAGGGTCTAGAGATATCTAAATGTGTAAAAGTAACAGTATATGATTTACCTGATCAGTCATACATTGTGATATGATAAATTTGTTATGCAAAAAAACCACCAAAAGCAGAAAGACTTGCATATAAATATATCCATACTATATGTGCATATAAAGCAAAATCCTAAACTTGTTCAGCTTAGTGCAAAGACAGCTTCACAACGACCCAAGCAACCGCTGAGTCTGGCACATAAGGTTATCCAAACTATCCAGAAGTCAAGACTGACTTTACTACACGGAAACAGAAGGATTACAAGGAACATATCTATATGTCCTATTTATACAAACGTGTAAGTGGAGTAATGAATAACACAACATCCCAGCCTGAGGGAGAGAAGGCAGTTTTCCTCTCTCTTTGCAGAAGTCCTTATTGATTATTGTGCTATTTATAATGAGCAACATACGCCATGGAGTTACGGCCTCAGTACTACGTTAAGCACAAGTCTGGAACAAATTTCTGTCTGCTGTGAAGTCTGATACAGACCTCTGCTGAGGACTGGAGCAAGTCATATGTAGGCTGGCAAGCTCTGTAACACGTGTCTTTTCCTGTGCCTGCTTCCCACAGAGATAAGGACAAAGGAAGAGTATGAGAGTGACTGTGTCCATTTAATGTTAATACGGAATTCATGTTGTATCTCACTGACATACACACTACTATATAAAAAAGCAGGCAAAACAGCCATTGGGTCCTAAACGGAGCTGCAAAAACAGCAATAGAATATCAAAATAGCAAGCAACTTCCAGCAAGACTGAGAAATGTGTTTGCAAGAGAAGCTGGCTGATGTACAGCTTCATTTAAAGAGAATAAAGGAGCCAGATGGGAACGTTTTAACTGACGTACTTCTTTCAAGTTTGCAGTACTTAACAAAATGTTGGCACAGAAAAAACAATAGCATTATTTTTTCTCCCCTGTATATTAGCTAGCTATTCTTGCTCGATTTCACATGCATGTTTGTGGAAAACACCCTTCAGAGCAAATAGGAAGAACCACATAAAACTACCAGAGTAAATTTTCCTGTGCCCTCCTGCCTTTCCCGAGTCTGTTAACAAATGGAAGTTTTGCATACTTTGCTCTTTGGAGCATATTAAAACTCTGTACTTTGGGTCATCAACAGAGCTTGCTCTCCAGAGGCAGTTGAGAGACCCTTCTGCTGTGAATAAAGCCCCCGGGAGCACATCATCAAGGCTCCATGCCACCCTGCCCAGCTCAGCGTGCTCTGAGCCAGCATGCAGAACTTGCTGATGTTCCTCGTGCCTACAGAGTTCAACCCAGGGCTAAAGGAGAAATGGCTTGAAGTACTAAAACAGGAGAGGAAATAAAGAAGGCAAAAAATCTCAAGAGAGCAGATCCTAGAAATCTTGAAGTGAGGAGTCTGAGAATGGGCAGTCAGCCCAGAAACACAGCGTGTGGAGATGACACGGGGACTGGAGGGAATTGGCACGATGGGAGACGCCAAGAGAGAACACACAATGAGGCTGAATGAGTCAGAACTTACAAAACACATGTAAGAAAGAAAACTCAGCACAAGAGGAGAATGAGAGAAGGGAGATGTGATCCAGGATTGCAGCTTAAAAAACGCTGGACAAAAACAACTGGAAAACTTCGTTCACCAGATTCAATCCGAGAGAAAGGCAAACAGTGCGACGTGATGGAGCGCAGTGAGAAGCACTCGCAGAACTTGGATAAAGCAGTAGTGCAGAGACAGCAGCCTAATCAAAGTCCTGAATTCTTTCTGGGCAGGGCGATCTGCAGACTGCAGGTTTCTATTATTGTTTCTCTCTCCTTATCTTCAGCCTTTGCTTATGCAAAAAGCAAGTCAGGGCTGCAGGCAATGCTGCTGCCGACTGGAGGTGTTGCAAGGGAGGAGACATTTATCAAGAATGCATTCCATTTATAAAATTCTGTTGGCTTCACTGGAGCTTTCAAACACGCAAGTTCAGGCTTCACATTAAAGCTCTGCTGTACACGACTCTCAGCCAGCCACAGTTTCACTTCTGTCTCTATCTGCTTGCCATGAGAATCAGAATTAAAGCCTGCCTACCCAGAAAAAGCAGAGTTCTTGTTTCAAGAGAGCTTTACAAATAGAAGCCCAGTCTCATTTGTTTTGCAGCCTACAAAGCATCAGCTCCCCAGCTAACCTCTGGCTGCAGCAGGCACACTGCTGCGTCCTGGGGTGAGCACTGCGCCTGCCACCTCCAGCAGCCTCCAGCGTGGTCACCTCCACCTCTGGGCACTGACCTTCGAGCCTTTGCAGGCTGACATCATTACACAACAACAACACACGGAGTCTTTGACTTTCTCTACTATTTGTGCTTGCATATTTTCGTTTACCACAATTAGTACAAGCAGTTCAAGTCTCAGATCTAGGCTGTACTATGCACAGATGTGTACGAACATACCGAACAGAAGTACACAAATCAATTATGATTCCAACAATTTCACCAACTTCTCCTTTCACTACAACTTTCTCTTTGGATAAAAAGGCTGTTTCTTGTGGTTTAGTTTGTTTAGTACTATCAACATAGTAAAAAAAAAAAAGCGTGCTTTGAAATGCTCTCCAAGAGCCTGCCAGATAGCAGCCCGCACTGAGGGGTGGGTGTGAGGCGGGGCTGTGGGCTGCCTCTGGGTTTCAGGAATCTCTTATCTTGGTGAGCACACAAGTGAGAAAGAACAAGAAAAGCAAGATCAAGTCGTCAAGCTGCTAAAACTCCACAGACCAGAGACAGCACCTGCTCATTGATAAGGACCAAGAGCAGAGCATCTGTGCAATGTGCTCCACTCCAGGTGTAGATCAGGGCCTGGCAACTAGTCCAAGTCAGCTCAGAGATTTCCTTAACTGGACCTCAAGGTGCGGAGCTATCTGTGCTCACATCCAGAGCCCTGGGATCTCCTGGCCACCTGCAGACAGCCCTCTGATCTGATCTCAGTTCCCTGGCACTCTGAAATTCTCTGTGGAGGTCCTCCTGCAGGAGCTCTCATGCAGGAATGCGTCCCTACCCAGCAGGTAGGGCTCTTGGCTGCCCCACAACCCTGCCAGGAACTTAACACACATCCCTTCAGAGTACAGCACTTCAGCAGAGGGGTGACGAGCTGATTTGCTCCCACTTCAAACAGCACCAAAACCACAAGGCTAAATGAAATTCTCTGAACAACATTTTTATAACGCCACATGAGTGACATCCTTCAGTGGTATTTTGGAGATGGGAAGTGATCTGGAGCTTTACCGTTGCTTCAGAATTCCCCTCAGATGGCAGCATGCTGGCTGATGGGCAGGACGAAGGACACACACCCACACTGCTCTCTGCACTGCCTGCAGGTAACAGCCTCCAGCTGCGATCCCGGGCGACCTTTGGCCACCTCCTCCCAGCCCCAGTCTCCCCTCAGGCGGCACAGCCCTGCCCTGCCCTTGGCTCCTCTTCCACATGCCCTGAGGCTGCGGATGGCAGCCCTGGCCACCGCCATCACTGCTGGGTCCTACCAAGTGCACTTTCAAGTGACAAAAAGCAGCCCTGTCCTACTGTGCTGCCCACCCCACTGCCATCCCTGCCTGGTGAGGCTCTGCCCAGCACCAGGTGTGGCTCAGTGCCCACAGGCAGGCCCAGAACAGGGCTTGTGCAGCCTGCAAGCTGTGCAGGCCTGAGCCCAGCAGTGGTCAGCCCAGGCTCAGCTGTCAGAGCTGCCTCAGAGAGCAGCACAGCACTGCACAGCCCAGAGCTCCCCAGGTCTGCTGCTGAGGCCCACAGCCTGCATGGTGAGCCTGCACAGGGGGCCTTCACAATGCTGCAAGGGGGAGGCGAAGTGCAGCATGTGAGGTATATCCAGCATCAAGGCTGTGCACTGGGTTGGGGGACAATCTCTGAGAATTGAGAGAAAACTAATCACAGAACGGCCTCGTGTGTCTAACCTGGGTCTCTGCAGGACTTGGAGCATTTGCCATGTGGAAAAGCAAGCCAACATGATATTTATAAACTCACTTGATTCAACACATAATTCTGAAGTAATGTCCTTCTGATGTAGTTATTGGAATTGCCACTAGACAGAGCTGTTTATCTTGTTTTTAACCCTCAGAAATATTTACGAGTGTGCTAAGACACGAGCAGGGTTTGCTGCAGCCCCTCCAAACAGCGGCACGTGGCTGAGCAGCTGCAGGCAGCCAGGGTGCAGGCTCTGCATCACACTGCAAATATCAAAGACTCTCAGAACCATTAAGGTTGGAAAAGACCTCTAAGATCATCAACCCATCCTCACCATGCCCAATGAACCACATCCCTCCTCAGACATTTCCTTTCCACGTAGGGAAGCAGTAGCAGGAGTCCCGTGTGTGTGCCCAGAAGACCAGAGTCGAGAATTAAGACAGTCAGTTCCTCCTGTCAAATAATGTAGAAGTTAACCCTGGAATTAAATGCTGGTTAGCAACCATGGAGCGATGCAATTTATCCAGTTAGGTGGCTTTTTTGTGATGAATTTAGGGTAAAACACACTGTCTTTAATGAGAAGGAAGCACTTATTTTGAGATGAAGCAGGCAGAGACCAGCATCAGCACTGGTGTCAGAGGGCTCACCCTGATTTACATTGCAGGCAACCCAGAGCTGGAATTTCTGGAATTCCTGCAGCTGTAGCTACAGCATTGATTTCATGTTGTGACTGCAACTTAGACAGCTGTGAAGCCACAGCCACCTCCTGCGGGACAAAACTCTTGTAGAGGCCATGCAGAGAATAAAGAAGGTTGGTGTCAACATTACCAGAAGTTCCAATTTATTACCCTGCTGGTGTTGGCTATGACGGCCCATTTTAGTGCCAGGCACAGATGTGTTCGGGCAGATAACTGACTGCAAGACCAGGGACTCTCTGAGGACATGTAAAGGCTACAACAGGACTTAAAACTCTGCACGCTGCATCTCAGGACCTCAGGTAATGCATATGTTGCTTCAGAACACACCTACAAAGCAAACCTCTTGCTCTCTCCCAGCCCTTCTCAGCCACTGCTTGCTCAGCCCTTGTTCCTAGCACTGATGTGAGGATCTCCTGTCAGCAGGAATCTGCCACTGGGATGACAGAGCGTGGCAATTAGAGACAGCTTCTTAATTCTCCAAAACTGTACCGCATTTTCAAAGCCACAGCTTTATATATCATACCAGTATGATACTAACATCAAGTCACTTTTTCTATGAAGAACTAGTGTAAAATTGTGTGGGGTTTTTGAAAGACCAAATTTGCGATGGCACTTCTATTTCAAATTTCAGACAAACCCAGGCTTCTATTTATCCTCCTACCATGCTGACATCCAGCTCAGCAGTAAGCAGAGGTGAGATAAAGCAAAGTAAACAGTACGACCTGAGCTTCTTCCTGCCCTGAACAGAGAAGGCACTGAGTGCTCTGCGTTTGGCCATGCCCTGCCCTCAGCATTCCCCCACCAGAGCACACCTGGCGCCAGGAGGCCCAGGGCTGTGCCAGGCCCACGCCAAGCTCCATCTCCTCGTGCCCAGGGCAAAGTGCACAGGCATGGCTGGGCTATCAGCACATAAACTAAGGCAAATTCTCCGGCACTAATCTTTCCACAAAGCTTCTGAACTCGGTGGCATTTCTTGCACCTGTTACCTGGCTTGTGGTTCACAGTCTCACAGAATTTTAGCTGAAAGCATGAAGGGTTTGCAATGGTTTGTAAACAGAATGGTCACACTCAGGTACAGAGCACAAACAAGGAAGTCAGGATTATTCTGCCAGCTTCTTTGATTATCTTTGGCCACTGGCAAAGGATGAATCAGACCTAGAGGATATGCGACGCAGGAAGAGGCTTCTGCAGAGAAACATTGCAAGAGGGACAAAGGCAGAAGAATGGACTACCCACATGGATCAGAAGGCAGAACTGGCAATACAGCCAAAGAGAGGAGCACAGGGCATCCTGCTCGGACAAGGACAGACTGTCTGCAAGAAAGGAGCAGGTGCAAAAGAGATTCTCCCTGCATTACATGGAGAACTTCACAAGCTTAGAAAATTCTTCTTCATAGAGTGACATGAACTTGTTTCTTAATTAGCAATAGCTATTACTTTCTAATATGAATTTGAAAGCTAGAAATCAACTCTTTTCCATTCCCCCTTCTTCCCTTTCCCCAGATTCCAGAAAAGCTTTATGGTATTGAGCTGAAGCTTACTCATGTTGAACTACAATGCAATTCAGAAACAGAAACTGCGTTTCCATTTCAGGCTTTGATTCTCATCCTTGTATTGCCAAAGGTAGCACAGTCATGGTACACAAATCCTGGGATTTTCTTTGAATATGGCTGACCCAAATGGCTTTGCTCCTTTTGCAATTCCAAATGGGATTTCTTTAAAAAGCCTTCTAACAGCTGCACTGGCAGAGATCTAAGGCTTGTGATGACATTACAGCCAGTTCCAGTTCGTCCAGATTAATGAGACCTCATGAACATGAACCATTCTCACCTGACATCTAGAAATTACCATTAGAAGAGGTACAGAGGGCAGAGGCCTGCTGTACAATCTTACTTCTCACTGCTCTGCCCATGGGACTTCCAGTAGCTGAACTCTGGGACTTGCCATTGTGCAGATCTCTGCCTCCTGCCTTCCACTGCACCTCCCCTCTGTAAATGAGTAACTCTGTTCAGCTGAACACCATATGGACTGTGAGAACTCTCATCTGGCAGGGATGGGATCACAACACTGGGGGGACAACAGAGCGAGGTTCAGCCCCATTCTGCTAGAGGATTGCTTCTGTCCACTTTGCATTCTGCCCTGAGTTTCTATCTGTTGCCACATTTTTATGGGGATTTGTGAAAACATAATAATCAAAGGATGGCTCAGGCTGGAGGGGACCTCAAAGATCCTCTAGGTCCAAGCCCTGCCATGGGCAGGCTGCCAACCACCAGATCAGCGCCCAGGGCCCCGTCCAACCCGGCCCTGAATGCCTCCAGGGATGGGGCACCCACAGCTCTCTGGGCAGCTGTGCCAGTGCCTCACTGCCCTCTGAGTAAAGCATTTCTTCCCAGCATCTCACCTAACTTCTCCTCTTGTGGTGTAAAGCCATTCCCCTCGTCTGTCACTATCACACTGTGTAAAAAGACGGTCCCCTCCTGCCTGCCAGCTGCCTTAAAGAACTGGAAGGCCGCGATGAGGTCTCCCTGCAGCCTTCTCTCCCCCACGCTGAACAAGCCCAGCTCCCTCAGCCTTTCTTTACAAGAGACATGCTCCAGCCCTCTGATCATCTTCATGGCCCTCCTCTGCACCTACTCCAACACCTCAAACCCACACCTTACCTGTGCTGGGGGCCCCAGGTCTGGATGCGGTACTCCAGATGGGGCCTAACAAAGAGCAGATGGGGACCATCCTTTCCCTCTCCTTCCCACTCTGTTGATGCAACCTTCTGGGCTGCAGGAATACAATGCTGGCTCATGCTCAGTTTTTCATCCATCAGGACCACCAAGTCCTTCTCTGCAGGGCTGCCCTCAAGGAGATCTTCTCCCAGTCTGTACTCATAGCTGGGACTGCCTTGACCCAAGAGCAAACGTCTGGCACTTGGTCTAATCGTGGTGCCAAAACCACTTGCACATAGAATCTTTTGAAAAACACATTTAAAAATATGACCTTGGAATGAAAGTTAGATCTTTCAATCTGAACAGAGTGAATTTATTTGCTTTATATATACTCAAGGTTTCAGATGTTCATAAACTTCAAAGAAAACTCTGATTTTGGATATTCCGGCTCTGTAATATTGCCCAAAGTCAAAACAGAAGGTTGTTTACGATCATCACTTAAAACAATAACTCAGGAGTAAGAATTAGCTTTGTCTGGCACACATCTCATTCTTAATTTGGAATTCAGCTACTGATCTGTTTTTAAAAATCCAATCAAAGAGCAGAGAACAAACAAACATCCCCTCGCATGCTGACCAGGGAAGAAATGTTTCCCTTTGTTCCATTCTCAGATCATTCTCCAAGACAGCTCAACAGAACTGAGTCAGGCACTGCTACTTTGTATGCCCAGAACCCGCTTCCCTGCAGGGCAGTTCTGCAGTGGGACTTGCATGAGAACATGAGCCTCAGACCCCTGATTTCAGCTACAAGGGTGTATTACAGAAGCACAGAAGGAGATTAATCTACCTGGACCTCTGCAAAGCCTTTGACATGGTCCTCCACCACATCCTTCTCTCTAAATTGGAGAGGTGTGGATTTGAAGGATGGGCTGTTGGATGGATTAGGAATTGGCTGGCTGGATGCAGCAAAAGGGCTGTGATCAGTGGCTCTGTGTCAGGGTGGAGGCCGGGCACAAGCGGTGCCCCTCAGGGGTCAGTCTTGGGACGGGTGCTCTTCAACATCTCCATCAACGACAGACGATGGCATCGAGTGCTCCCTCAGCAAGTTTGTGGATGACACCAAGCTGAGCAGTGCAGTCGATACATTGGAAAGAAGGGAAGCCATCCAGAGGGACCTGGACAGGCTGGAGAAGCAGGCCCATGAAAACCTAATGAGGTTCAATAAGGCCAAGTGCAGGGTGCTGCATTGGGTCAGGGCAATCCCAGGCATTTACACAAACTGGGGGAAGATCTCCTTGAGAGCAGCCCTGTGGAGAAGGACTTGGGGGTCCTGGTGGACAAGAAGCTGGACATGAGCCAGCAGCGTGTGCTTGCAGCCCAGAAGGCCAGCTGTGTTCTGGGCTGCATTAAAAAGGGGTGGCCAGCAGGGACAGGGAGGTGATTGTCCCCCTCTGCTCAGCTCTTGTGCGGCCCCATCTGCAGTACTGCGTCCAGGCCTGGGGCCCCCAGCACAGGAAGGATGTGGAGCTCTTAGAGCGGGTCCAGAGGAGGGCACTGAGATGGTCAGAGGGCTGGAGCACCTCTCTTATGAGGAAAGGTTGAGAGAACTGGGCTTGTTTAGCTTGGAGAAGACAAGGCTCTAGGGAGACCTCACTGTGGCCTTCCAATACTTGAAAGGAATGTATAAACAGGCCCTCCAGGCATCTCTGTGTTGATCTATCCACTAGAGCACCAAGCTGATGAGATGCTCCCAGCACTGAGACCAGCCCAGTATTTGATACTCCTGACAGACTGATATGGGGAAACAATCTCTCTAGATTTTTCCATAGCCTCTGGCAAGCAATAAAATTAAATGATCACTTTGAACAGCCTCAATCCTTATGGTTGGGAATTGCTGTCCTTTGATGATTAATCTTGGGCACTTAGTTCCAGATCAGCAATCAAGGAAGGCCCTAATTATGCCACTTCTCTTTGGCAATCTGGCTGCCAAGTACCTGTACCTTCTGCCTTCCCATCATCTGTCACTTAGCAGGAGAAAAGATTTCTTGCAATAGATTAGCATGAAAACAGGGCAACGTGTTGAACTTTTCTTCATCTTCAATCTACCCAAAACAATATAAGAATGCCTTTGGAAGAAGAGAATGTAATGAAGTAAGGAACCACCCACATGGTAATTGTTCTCCAAGACAGATTTCATTTGAATGGGAAATGAAGCACTGAAGGCCGAGTATTGCCATGAGAAAGGAAGCAAGCAAGCAAGCATCTGGGCATTCGGTGCATGGCTAATTAACATGGGATAAAGTCAGTACCGATTAACTGAGAGGATCAGAGTTCAACAGTTGTCAGCCAAGATTTAGGCTTTTATGAAATAACTGATCTTTACTAGGTGGTTTGATCAGCTGTGAGATGGTCAGCATTTCCCTAGCAACAGCTCAACACTTTAAGCTCACAGCTTAGCTGGAGCCCAAGACCCAGCACTGCTCAGCCTGCTGCTGCCCTCCCTCATCTCCACCCAGCTCTGCCTGTCACTGCAAAGTTAGTATTCAGAACTTGGTTTGTTACTAGAATTTGAAGGGGAGTAAAAGGCCTTAAAATAAAGGCCTTTAAACATCATTTTTGTTCTGAGACAAAGCTTATCAGCTTATTGTGGTAATGGTATTGAAGAATAAGCATTTCAGGATCACCTGCTTCCCTCAGAACAGAGTAACAATTTATTTGAGGCTGCAAAGCACAGCTCCTAAGCTGTCTACGTGCCTTCCCCCCACCTCTCTCAGCAGATGACCGAACCAAACAGCCTCCTGTTAGCTGTTTCTGGGGTGAAGGCAAAGATTTCATGGTTTGCAGCTTAGTGCATGTTCTCAGCTGTTCATACCAGCAGGCAGACAAATGAAGAAACCTGAAGCCTGAATGCGCTTCTGATCCGTCTGTAGAGTGCAAAGGACAAGGCAGCAAAGAACTCACTTGTTTTCACTGGCTCTTTATAACGGTTTGAACATGAGAAACTGACACAGGTCTTACCTACCTCTCCTCCTCAACATCCTGTATCCTGAAAGTACTTTTAAACAACCTGGCCCCACAGAACAGCTTTTAAACAATTAACTGGATGGAACTTCAGACCAAAAATAAAAGCCATGGCAGTTACCACGGCCACGCTCCTGGCCATCAGATTCCTCCCTGCATTGTTTGCTCTCAAGTGTCACAGCTTTGTCAGAGAATAGGAGCCTCGGTGCTGCCCTGAGGCCCTGCCCAGGTGACCCGCACAGCTGGACTCACAGCAGTG
The DNA here is from genome assembly GCA_016647715.1 of Pavo muticus. NCBI lineage: Eukaryota > Metazoa > Chordata > Aves > Galliformes > Phasianidae > Pavo > Pavo muticus. The sequence continues at coordinate 733,456 of JACDJE010000026.1, read as the reverse complement.
CATCACTCTGACAAACCCATGGGATGCCCTTTCCATCATGTCCACACAAACCTGTATTTGCTAAAGAAAGTGCCTCCTCTGCTCATTTGAAGCATCACATCTGGGAGCAATAGCTGGTATGTGTTAGCTTTAATTGCCTTCGGGTAGGGAATTAAATAAGGCAGCTGCGAAACGTGTAGCAAGGGAGGTGTGGTGAAATCACCTTTAGTGTGCATTACAGCAATGGACTGAGGCACCTGGAAGTGCTGCTATAAACAGTTTTCATTTACTAAAATAAATGGAGAAAGCTGATTCCACTTAGTTTAGCTTGTGCTTACTGCACTTACAGCACTGGCCATGGTGGGGAACTACTTTTAAATAGCTGAATAATTCAAATACTGGTTGCTGTTCTTGAACACACTTTAATTTTCCTAATCGCATGCATCCCCACCAGCCCCAGCTGCTGCTTGTGCTGTCAGGATGAAAAAAACCTGTAGAATTTAACTGGCAAGCAATTCTTCCTTTCACTGTCCTAGAAGCCTTCTGAAATGGCTCGGTGGCCTTCCTGCAGTCCACCTGCTGCAGTGTGACAGCACGGCTCACGGATGGGGCCACAGCACTTCTGTCTGAAAGAAATGAGGGGCACGAGGCAGTTTAACGGGCAGCCTGCTGGCACCCATCTCAGGGAAGGCCTCGGTGGTAGGCAATGGTTGGAAGTGATGATCCCAAGGGTCTTTTCCAACCCAGAGAGTCCTGTGATTCCATGATAAAGGCTGATGAGAGAAGTCTAGAAGCTTGCCCTCGCTCTCGAGAGCTCTGAGGGTAGAACCACCGTGGAGGTTGCAGTGCCTACAGAGCACTCCTTGCCCACTGCTACCTGCACAGCAGTGCCTCAGCTCAGCAGGTCTTCAGCTCACTTTGGTAACTGCTTATATGTAAAGAAGAAATTACATTTACTTTGTTCCTAGTTTCACCACTAAGTGGCACTACAACAATTAGCATTCATTCCAGGCAGAGGAGAATGATGGCCTTGTGACAGCAGCGCCGTGGTTTTTTCACACTGAGTCACCACTAATTACCCTCTGCTCGTGCTGCAACAAACCCTGCAGAGGGCTCACTCTGTTAAGAATGCATCAGATGGGAGTTTCCATGCAGTTTTTACACTCTGTGGCAATACTTTTTGCTCAGCCCATTTTCCAACACTATGCTAATCTGAAATATTGAAAAGTAAAATGATGCGTTTGCTTTAGCAGAAACTCAACCCATAGGAGTAACCAGTTACTGACCAGTGGAAAAGACTGGGAGAAAAATCAGGGGAGAGAGTCCTTCAAGATCTGATGTACTTTCCTTCTGGGAAGACTTAATGCTTCGGGCCCATTGAAACCCTTCCAAGATTTCAACTGACATTAGTTAGCACCAGACAAATCTTTCTATTATCAGGCTTGCAGTTTTCTGCCTGACATTACTTAGTGCTTCCACTGTATACTAAGGATAGGGCAACACATATTTTCTCCTTCAGTTCAACCAAAGTTTTACCTGCTTACAAAAAAAAAAGATCCAAGGGTGAAGAATCCCATTTTAAACCTCTGTCCCTCTCTCTGCTCATACACATGTACCCAAAGACACAAACTTGCCTGCTAAGCTCTGCCGCTGCTGCACCTGACCACACCATCAACTTCAGCATGCTTCCCTGCAGCCAGGAGCACTTCCACCTCCTTTCCTGTAAGGAAGAAAAGAAGCATTACTGACACATACTCTCATGTATCAGCCTGCTGGTATCTCCCTTGTATCCAATAACTACTTTTGTATGATTTGCTGCCACCAAACTGACGCAGCTCCCAACACTGCCCACCCTGCCCCATCCTGCAGCTGGAACTGCCTGGCTGGAGCACCCAGACAAGGTAAAGCATGTCCTACTGCAGGCACTGGCAGGAGGGAAAGCCAGCCAGGCAGCCTGCAGGAGGGCTGCATCGCATCTCCTTACTTGCCAAAGCCACTGCAGGCCCCTCGCAGCCCCTAGGGACCAATGCTTGTGCACAGACCCTGCAGCTGCAGCTCTGGGCAGGTGGAGCAGAGGAGCCCCGCAGTCCCCAACTGCGGCCACTGCAGCTGCCTCCTCACCCTTTAAATTTGTTCTACATCCCTCACACTTGCAGCTCCTCTAACAAACTGGAAAGTAAGTAAATGGAATTTTTCTTGGTGAACACTGCAGCAGTACAATCTTATCTACAGCAATGCTTGTGCTGTTCTTCCCATCTATTCTTGTATGGGTTCTTCTCATGCAGGCAATGCCTGAAATAGCTTACTGACTCATAACAATTACAACAAAACGATGAGCTCGGAGCTGGTATCACACCGCAAGAGCAGTGTTTGTGGCTACACCCTTCAGGTGCTGCTGTATCTTGCTGATCCCTATTGACAAGCACACCTGTGAGGGACAGTTCTGTCCACAACGCATCTGCAAACAACGACCGTCCAGCACACAAACCTCTTCTGCGACCAAAGTGGAGCTCTTCCTGTGCTCTTCTTGTACCTGGTGTCCTCATGGCACTTCAGAAGCCTCACCTCGGCTGACTGCTGTCAGATAAGCATGGCACACAGCAGTTACTCGCTATGGCCAACTGCTATACCTAACTACAATGCTGTAACACGATGGAAAGTACCACAATAATAGAGCAATAGCAAGTTTCCAGGCTGCAGCAAGTAAGGATTTGCTCAAATGCAGCAGCCACAGAAACAACGGAAAGAAGCTGCTTACCCTTAGAAGGCCCCAGGTACACAGAAATCTCCACTGAGTTGCCCTCACCTCCACTGCCAACCCTCAAATGAGGTCTGGGAAGGGGTGCATCCTGGCTCCTCCCCTTCCATCATTCAGGTACACTGCATGCACCTGAGCTCCCCTGGGCTGGCCCTGTCTTCCCACCAGGTGCTCCATCACTGGTCCAAGCTGTGACTCAGCATTTCCACTACACTGACCAGTATCTAACATGCCTGTCTGCTGTCCTCTGCACTCCAATAACTGCTGCACAGATATTTCTGTAACACTACAACAATTTTGGACTGAACAGCAGCTTATAAGCATGGCTGAACACACTCTGGACTGTTATGGAAAGTGCCATAAAATTATCTGAGATACAGACAACAAGGGAACCGACCCAGCCCAACACAAAAAGCAACGCATTTCATGCCACATCTCATTCTTCTAATGCTTCATTTTTTGATTCATCTGGGGCACTCTGAAATGACCAAAGGGCTAACACAGAGGATGCATTGTGTTGGAGCACCCTCCCATGCTGCAGCTGGAACACAGACACACAAATGGAGCAGTCCCATGAACGAAACCCAAGTCTGAAAGCAGAAGGCCAACATGCAGAGCAGGGCAGGCAAAGCACTGCTACTTATTCAGCCTCACCACTAACGTCAGTGACTGCACACACCCACGGCACACAGAGGACCTCAGGATGCCCCCCAGGCACCTGGTGTGGGATCAGCACCACACCTGCACCCCACAACCAGCACCCAGAGCAGCACAGAGCACTCCTCCCCAGCCCACCATTCCCTGCAACACAGCATTTTTTAAAGCAGGAAAAACTTCTTTTAAATTTCCAAGACCAGACTTTTTAATACCTTTGGAAAAGCAGCCATGACAGGGATGTGTGTGTCATCCAACGTGGCATTACTTGGGACGTTATTACAACTGAGTAACAGCCACAGCAGCAGAACCCAGTAACCGAAGTCCGTGCCTCCGCAGGCCGCGTGCCGGTTCTGGTCTCCATGCGGAACTCAGCTGTGCTCAGGGAGCAAGCAGCCCTCCTGCTCGTTACACACCCGCCCTCCTCCTTTTTGTTACAAGAGCGAGGAGACCGGAAGTGTGCAGCCACTTCTGGAACATTCAGCCCGTGGCAGTCAGTGTAAACCTGCGGCATCGCACCAGCTCCTCCTTCCAGATACAGCCAGCTGGCTTCCCGCAGCACTCCTCTGCACTGCAGCTCTGTGAGCGCCGCTGGCCAAATTGCTGAATGCATTTCATTAGCCACAATCTTGACTTTCTCACTTCCTGGCAACAAGCCGCAGCCCCCACCAAGTGTGAAAGTGCAACACGATGGCAGATTCCTCCCAAGTCCCTGGCTACGCTTAACCTTGCTTAAATCAAAGTGGTATCTTTATAATCACATTATCCCAGATGAAACGTTGCTCTGCTAGAAAAGATATTTCAGTTTTTCTTCAGGAAGCACATGCACAATGAAAACAGCAAAAAAAATACTGAAGTGATTTTTGTTACCTTTAACAAATGAGCTCTTTCAGAATGAACTCAATTTACTTCCCAGGTTTTCCTTGAGTTGAGTCAGAACACACCTGGCCCTACAGCAAGGCACTACCAGCATGTGACAAAGCAATAACAGCGCAATCAACCCACCCAAGATGCCTCCCTCCCTCCCAACCTGGTCACCACATGGTTAAACCCTCCCTGCCAGGCCCACCTACAGTGGGTTTGTCCACAGCTTGGTGCTTACACTGAATGGCGATCAGAGCAGAGGTGCCAGAGCAGCACAACCACCAACGACAGACACTTGCCATCTAAATTGATTCCCAGTAGCCCCTCAGCTGCAGCCCTCTGCCAGCCTGCAGCAAATCATACAGGCATACCGAGCCTCTGGCTGCACCAGGATGTTATCCCAGACTGCCCTCCATCAGTGTGCCTGTCATTGTCACCGCCCCACATGTGTCCCAACACACACCACATTGCACGAGGCTGTCCTTTTGGGTCTCAGGAATGCCTTACCTTTCCCATCTCAGGGATTAAGCACACCCTGGGATGTGCTACTCTGATTTTCAGCTGAGGGAAGGACAGCCAGACAGCCTACAGGATGTAGATGTATTCCTGGTTACAGCTCATCGTACACGTCTGTAAATAAACAGCCTATGGTGCAGTTATTTCCCCTCCATCATTAGAAAACGAGACAGACCTCCAAACATTGGAAAACCAAAGCGAGTAGTGCTCAGCTCATTTTCTGTTTATGCAGTGAATGGAAGTGCAGTCCCACTCCTCATGCTGCTGTTTGGTGCCTACCGTACCTTCTCCCTCCCTCAGAAACACACGTTGTGATTTACGTCCAGAGAGATGCAGAGATCTGCCATATCTTTGTCACCTGCAGTTGAAGGCACCCTGCAATCGCAGACCCTCCAGAAGAAAACAGTGTCAGAACACGGCCCAAGCTCTGCCTGGCCCAGCAGACACGTGCTGCATGGAGACCCCTCAGAGAGGCACGGCGGGTGGCAGCGGCTGTGTGAGGCAATGCCAGTAGCAGGGCTCTGGGCCAAGCTGCACGCACCCAGTGTTGCTCCATCTTTAGAGTTCTACTGACATGTGTGCTCCTGCAGAGCCAAGACAGCTGTTAGGGGTGATCAGGGCCTACAGATTCATCTCCACCTATTTTATTTTAGCTTTCTGTTGTAAACTGTTTTGGCATAGAGTGGTATAGAACATACTGGCCTCACTTAGTCTTCCACAGCACAGAAACCATGGTGACATTTGGATAAAGCCCTCCTCAGCTGAGTTCCACCTGTACAAAGGAGCGGATGAAATCCATGATGAAATGGATTAATCTGTTCCATTTCTGTGCTCCCATTCCTGGTGATTTCTGCTCTGCAACACTCCAGAGGTGCTGCCTGGGGCTGGATCTTGGATCTGTCCCCAGCAGTGCTCCCTCAGCACAGGGCAGAGGCTCTGTTCACAAAAACATTTCCCTTCCTATCACTGCCTTCCATAAAGCCACTGCTAACGCCAAGCAAATCCCATCAAGGAGGCTCAAGTGCTGAGAGCTGAGCAGGAGTCATCCCCAGCTCCAACTCACTGACACCCTGAGGTGGGTTATGGACACCCCGAGGAGGATCCCTGGTACAGCACGGCCAGCAGCAGGGCTTGGTGCCCCAGTGCCACTCTGCCTCCTGTCCCTGGGAGCACTGTGAGACCTACACAGATGCACATTATGGGATTTTCCGTGTTTGAGGGGGAATAAAAAGAAACAGCAAATGCTTTCCAGCTGGCACATTTAAATGCTCTTCATCTTCACCCGAGCCGTGTGCAGGTTACTTTCAGCTGATGACAGAGCTCTCATCCAACTGTCACTCCATATAACATGAAGCTGTTACTCGCAGCCTGCAGTGAACCTTACAAGGGAACATTAACACGACGTGTCCGTGTGAGTGCTGTTGTACCTTCACCATGTTCAGTTAAGCACAGAACCGAGGCACGAGGTTTGCACCCACAACTTTATCACTGACACGGAGGAGCTGCTCGGAGCCGGCTGGTGCAGGAAGGCCGTGCTGCTGCTGGAGCCAACACCAGATAGACACCATATGGCAGCAACACAACTCATGATTAAGAATAATGTACACAAATGAGTGTCCTGTGATTGCCAGAGGCACCCCGCACATCGAAAGGGAAACAACGCAGCCGCAGTCCTTTACTCCCATCATGTTCATCTCCTCTTCCTGGGGCCGAGGAGCTCCCTGCGTGCAGCCGGCACAGTGGGGCACGTGCTGCAGAGAGGGGCAGTGTGAGACATGGACAGAGCCACAGGAACAAAGGCACAGCACGTAAATACGAAGCTGAGAAAACCACTACAACAAACCAAGTGGTTCTACAATTTATGGGCGCCATTTTCAGAAGCTGCAAACCTTTCACAAGCATTTTAAATGAAACTTCCAGAAACCAGAAGGCTCCTGAGATGGTCCCCCTGGGATAAAGAGCACAGAGTGGGAATGAAGTACGTTTGACTCATTGTTTTCTCTAGTTAATCAAAAAAGGTACTCTATTTCTTCTTTTGCTCACCAGTTTTTACCTATATACTGTTATAAAATAGGGAGATACGAACTTCCCATTTGTTGGGGCAGAAAGAAAGTTACAGTACGACTGTGGTGCTACACAGAAATGTTTCTGTACGAAAGTGACACGCTCCTTAAAAAAGGAAAGCCTGGTGAGCAAATTCACCCAGGCCCCACTTCTGTGCGCCCCGTGCTGGGTTACACCAGGGCCAGGACAGTCGCTGCCTGCTGGGAGCCCCACGTGAGCCAGCAAATGGAACAGAAGATTCCATGCTGCAGTACGGAATAAGTCAAACATCAATCGACTTTACAGCATATTTAGAGCTGGGTTAAAATAAAGAATTTAAACTTTACTCAAACTCATCATTATTTCCTAAACTTGGCGCCTGGAGGCCTGAGCTGCGCTGCCTGGCAGGAGCCGCTACTGCTTTGCGCAGTGCCCGCTAAGAACAGCATCAGCTCCACCACCAGCACAGGCGGAATTTTCATGCTTTAGTGTCATGAATGGAAGCACTTCAGAGAGCTGCTGCTCTGAAACCAAACCAAAGGATCATTATTCGGCAGTTACTTCCTCCAAGCTGTTCTCATTGTGTTCCCACTACCTGCTAACAAAGGCAGTCTGCTCAGAAAAGCTTCATGTGTTAATTTGTGTGTAATGGCATTAGGGAAGGAAGCCTGGATCCCAGCTCTGCCTCGGGCCCTGTGCACGGGGAGCTCAGCCCCTGCAGGCACGCTGCTGGGAACAGGGGCTATCAGATGTATCAAGCTGTGCTTTACTCTGCCTTTATCCTGGAAGAGTTTCCAGAACTAACAGCAGCCCTAACGGACTACTTTTCCCCCATTCCACTCCTCCTTTTCCTTACAAACACCAGGAATTCAGTGCCAATCTCCTGTCTTCCTTGAAAAATGGTTCTTGGATACCTCATAGCTATTTACTGCAGAGCATCACAGCTGGAACACAGTACAAACACGGAGGTGTCACCAGAGATGTGCTCTGACTCCCTGTTACAGGCTAGAATTACATCAATAGGTTTAAAAAAAAAGCTTCAACTGCTACAAACTGGTGAAAAAGCCAAAGAGAACACAGCGGATGGTAGATGGATAACGATGTGGCACTTACAGTGCCAAAAGGCCTCTGAGGAACAAGAGCTGCCCTCTTTCCTCAGCAGGAAGAGCACGAACGGAGCCATGGACGCCTCCTGCCGGAGGGAGCACCGCCTGGGGAGGCTCTGGGGAAGGCCCAGGCCAGGCTCTCAGCAGGATCCCAGCCAACAAGTGACAGCAAACAGCTGGTTTGAACACACAGGCCCGTATTTTCAGCAGAGTGGTTCTAAGGTGGACGTCTGATTCTCACTGATGTTGCCATAAGAAGTTACACGTAAGAGCTGCTATAAGGAGTTGCACAGCGGCTGGAGAAGGACTATCTGTGTCGGGCTGAGGCTCAGCCCCCTCCCTCCCAGCCCCGTCCAGTTGGTTTCAGCTCCTGGCCCCAGCAGTGCCTACCCCTGGGCACACCAACTGGTCTCCTCCAAAGGCTTTTTCTTGCAGATGTTGAACAGATGCATTTCATTATGAACAGATGGGGGAGATTTTTCAATTACCAATTATTTGAAGTGACAAAAAGTCCTGCTGTGTCACTTAGGGACAGCACTGAAATAACACTTACGCACATTCAAAAAGGACATTAAAATAACACAATTAATCTGGATTACATAGCATTATTGCTCCCTTGACCTTAGTCTGAAGCTCTGCCACGCTGCAGCCATCCCACGCAGTGTTGGTACGGGGCTGTGCTGCCTGCTGCCCTGCCTGGAAGGGAACTGCCCCGGGCTCCACCACTTCCTGCAGCACTGGGAAGTCAGAAAGCTCAGAAGCAGCATCACAAAGCACCAGAAGAGCATAAAAACCTAAAACTGCCATTGCTAAGAGCAAGCTGAATTCCTTACACCCCAACATCCAGCACTAGAGGCTCCAAGGAGAATTCCTGACTTCACGTAATGACACACTGTTGCTGTTTTCCATACGGGAACAGGCAGTGCTGCCCAGCTGTGCCCCATCCTGGGGTGCGTACAGGCAGCGGGAGCAGCTCTACCCCACCTGCAGGGCTGCCCTGAGCAGGGGGCTGAGCCAGCACTGCCAGCCCTGCTGCCACCAATGGAAAGCACATCAGGAAAGACAAATCTATTTCACAACAGTACCAGCTTGAGTCTGAGCAAGAGACACGCAGAGGAGCAAAGGTCACAAGACAGCCAGGATAGAGGGAACTCCCAGCGCCCTGGCAGGGCACCCAGCCTGCCCACAGCTCACAGCAGGGAAAGCAGAGCTACAGAACGCAGAGCAAAGATTGGGCAGCTGAGAGCATCCCTGCGTGGCGATGGGGAGCAGGAGGGCAGTTTCTACCCCGCTCAGACACACACCACAGCATGACTTCTTGTGGCACTGTGCTCATTCTATTTCACCTACACAGCCCACGCACAGCTCAGTAGTTTCATAAAGCTTCTTACAGCTCCACCCTTTTCAATTTTCTCCAAAGAAAATCTTCCATCTTATAAAACATCCCCAGCCCTGATAATGGTTGGGAGCACTAAGGAACACTGCTTGTTCAGAAGCTGTCAGCAACACGGAGGTGGCTCTACCTGCAGTGTCACAGCTGCTGTCCCTGGGGTCGGTTGAAGCGCTCTGAGAACAGCACCAGCAATACATGTTCCTGTAGTCTCTTTACGAACGCTCCTGTTAATGTAATTCAAACGTTTCAATGCCTCTAGAGCTCTGTGAGGCTCTCACAGTGTGCCACCTCCCTCAGTCGCTACTGGGAGCAAGAAAGAAAAAGCAAATGAAAATCAGAGTCCAATCTTTTGGCTGCCAACCATTTTCATCAGTGCCTCTGGCAACTGCCACTGGTTGGTTGTCAGCAGGCATCTCTGTAAATATTAAAACAGGAACAGATTTTCCTTTGAATTCCCATTTGATTGCAGAGGGATTTGTGCTGAATGGATATTCCTGGACATTCAAATGAGCCTTAAGAAATGATATCTCAAGTGTTTAGAAAGCACAAACAACGTGCATTCTTTGGGATTCTTTGTCAGGGCAGATGAAACAACAGCCCTTCAGAAACACGAGCAGCTGTTGTTCTGCACGCTCCACATTTCCGAGTCTTTGGAAATTCATGAGGTCTTTGGTGGGATTTCTAACCTTCCAGCAGCTGCTGGCTCTCCATGAGACGGAGCAGTGACGGGGCTGTGGCAGCCACCAGAACCCTGCCCAAGGGTCACACTGCTTCCAGCCAGGCCCCTCACAGGCAGCCCCGCGTCCTCTAGGCACTGCCATTTTCTACACAGGCAGTACTGATTATCTGCTGATTTTATGATAAGAAACCCTTAACTGTCAGCACAAGCAGAGAAACTCACTCAGTGCAACACAACAGCGCATTCTCATCAATACATACTGGCCACATGGCAGCTGCTGTCCCTAGCAGACATGAGTTTGGTCAGCATCAGCCCTGTGCTGCCCTGGGTGCGCTTCTGAACCGGGCTGCTCCACACTGAGCCTCTCCAGGCACACTGCTTGCCCTGCTGGACTGCAGAGGGAACACTGGGACCCTGGCTCACTCTTCCCTTCCCTCCTGCTGTCTCACCTCACGTGCACATACTGGTAATTTTATTTCCTTTCTTCTATCCATTGATAATCTGGAAAAATGCTGCGTCATCTTACTCATGGAGGAATTGATGCAGTGAGCAAATGGGCCCCAGGAAAGAGGGCTACTTCAAGTGCCGGACTCTGCAGCAGGTAGGCAGCACACCTCCAGCTTCTGTCCTTAATGCGCCCTTTGAAGAACCCTTCAATTACCACCAGGGCTCCCCAATGGAGGCAAACCTCTCCACATGCAAAGTGCCCAAGGGACAACCGATCAAACAGCGTAACCATTAACAACACCACCTCAGCACATGGCAATCTAAGTCTACTTTTACAAGAAGAGCATTTATTTTAGCAAGAAAGTTTGCAGCTTGCATTTGATATACTTGTTCTTCAAATTAGAACCATTCTGCTTCGTGCATTAAGTACTGTCAGCACTAGCACACAAATACTGGAAGCCTTAACTGAATCCGATACTCATAAGCACATAAATGGAAGAAAGATGAAGGCAATACTTAACTCAGCTAATGAGGTGGGCTGCTTTAAAAAAAATGCAGCGAGTTGAAGCAGACTTGGAATCACAGATGCAATGAGCTCCTCAGAAACCAAAAGGTGGGCAACTCTAAATGTCTTCAAGGAAACACTTTGACATGGGCAGGTGATGGAGGAATGCCCTGCCACGGGAAGCCACTGAAGCCAGGAAGGAGCGCTCCTGAAAGATGCTTCTGACAAAGAAAATGTCTCTGTGCCTACCGCCACCTTCTCATCCTTCTGAACAGTCACTTGCTCTCAGGAAACAGTAACCCACTGTTCTGTGGATTAAATCATTTTTTAGAGCAGCAGTTCCCAAGCTGCAGAGAGGAAAAACCCAACCAGCTGTGTATGTCTATTACTCCAAAAGGCCTTGCTCTAAAGAAGTCCTTGCAGAATGCTGGGACGCTGCAGGGGCAGCACACACAGCTCAGACAGGGAGGGTCAGGAGCTGCTTGCACAGATTGCCTGCCTGCCACAAGAAAATCCCAACACAATAACAATTAAAGCCATTAGAAAAATACAAAGATTCTATGCCTTTAAAAACAAGCTTTTCTTTTTTATAAGCCCACGGGTCTAGACAATAAATACAAAGATGCTGCTGTACTCAGCACACAATGCAGGCAGGTACCTTCTGAAGTTCAGTGCGATTCTGTTAATTCCAGGGAGAAAACCAAACCCCAGCAGTAACCCCACATGACACAGAAGGAAGCTCCCCGCCAGCAGCAGCCTGCTCTGCGAGCACAGCTCTTCACTCTGCTTCGGGCTGCACGTGGGGGGCAGGAGGTGCATGCAGTTCCACTTGCTTCGTGGCAAAAACGTCAGTCCAGGCAAAATTCTCTGCCGTTTGAAGGGTTCGTACTAGTTAAAGCTTCATTTTTGTTGTCCACTGGGCTCCACTACAATTAGGTCACAATTAGAACTGCGATTGTCTGCAGCAGCGCTGAAGCGTTCCAAAAGCAGCAGGTTGGGATGTGTGAGGTCTCCCCTGGGGAGACCTCGGAGACAAAGGACAGAGTCCTGCAGGGAGACCAGCAGTGGGCACAGCCTGGCTGAGCCTCACCGTGTGGAGCCAGCAGCTGAGCCACAACCCTCACTGTGCCCTTCCCTAACTGCCAGCCTGCAGAAGAGGGAGCGATGGTTGCTGTACTTCCATGAGAAGGAAGCTGGGAGAGGCTGCTGTTACACAATGAAGAACAAAGTGGAAAAATGGACAAAGAGAAGGAGCTGATGCTCATCCAAGGCCTGGGCTGGGGCACAGCACAGATGCACGCTCCTCCTTCTGCCTGCTCCTGAGTTAGCCCGGGGCGACCGCTGCCTGCAGAGGGATCAATGCCGCAGCAGCCTCCTGCCTCGCTGCACCATGGCTAGCTTGGTTCTGTTGAGAGCTCTCAGTTATAAGTCAAACAAAGAGGGAGAACTTTCATTCTAGAAGTACAATTTAGAAAAATATTTGTAGGAATGTTTAAAATAATGTTTTCCAAACTGCTTTGGAGCAATATCCACATAAAACCAATGTCTACTTTCCCCAAAGACACCAAAAACAAACACTGTGAGGTATGGCAAAGAGAAGAAAGGCAGCAGGGCAGGATAAGCAACCGACTCCAGCCCCCAGCAATGGCCCCACTCCTCCTCCCTGCTGACTCACAGCACAGCCGGGCAGGCCCTGCAGGGACACACGAGGGGTGGGAGGTGAGCGCGCCCCCAGCTCTGCTGCAGGGCCCGGCCAGGAGCATGGGGAGCAGGGCTGGCCAGGTGACAGCAGACAGTCTGTGTTGCGTTAGGAAGCTCAGTAACAAGCACCGTGTCCCTGCTTTGCCAAATTACCCTTGTCCAGAAGAAACGTGTCAAAGAAAATTCAAGTCAAAACCAGCCGTTCCTATTTCCAGCCTCATTATAACTTCTTGGGTTGTTCTCTGCAGTCTGTTCAATTCAGGAGAGATGAGGTGCACAGGCAGAGCTGCCCCAGTTTGCTGACTGCCCCGATTCGTTACGGGTCGAGGTTTCACCAGGGCAGTGGCTGCAGAGAGCAGGCTCAGCAGCACCCAGCTGCCTGACTCTTACACACTGCAGGCGCATCTCACCCCTTCACCAATGGGAACATCAGTCATAAACACCTAATCCCCAGAATTTGTTAACTTTGTTACGATTAGGCAAGGAAGACCTATCTAAATTTTACGTTCACTTGGAAAGCTCATCTAGAGAGTCAGCAATGAACCTCTTAAAACAACTCTGCCATCAGGAAAGAAAAGACTCAGAACTCCCACCGACTTCAGCACGGCCAGGATGACACCCTTGTAACTGCATGTCAGCACCTGGACTGTAAGCAATCCATGCAGAGAGGAGCAGGGCAGAGCTGGAAGTCTGCAGCAGGCGACCCACCCGACAGCTCTGGGCTCTGCAGCCAAGCCAAGGGGAAAGGCAGCAGATGTGTGAGCAGAGCTAAGGAGCGCGCTGCCGGCAGTGCAGCGGCCACCTGAGCACCACTGCAGGCTGTGACAAGAGCACAACACCCAGATTTCAGCCAAACCAAAGCTGTTACGGCCAAGGACAACGGGGTGCTGGGAAGGCCTCTCCTTCAAACACACCGGGAAGCAGCTGCAGACTGTGCTCCGGGCACAGAGCAGGAGAAGCCTGTGGGGCGGCCGTACAGAAGTGCGATCCTGCAGTCTGCAGCACAGCCTGAAAGGAGAGCTGAAGGCCAAGCGGTGGGACATGCACAGCTCCAGGCAGGAATAGCCTGTTCAGCACGCTCTGGTTGGCAGCATTTCGGCTGCAATATAACAGATTAATAGAACGGAGAGGTTACAAATTAAGCCTCTGAACAAATTAAAAATGCCAGTAATCAATGAGCACACAGCAAGCTGCGAGCCTTTCAGCCCATCTATTAGCAAAACAAGCACTAATAACATTAAGATGCTTCCACAGAAATTATCAGGGCTTAATGAAAACAGCCTGCCAATCCCAGGCCACAGCAGGCAGAGCAGCTGCAGCAGTTTGGAACGATGAGACTTTCTGCAAAGCACTCCTGCTGAGCTCACCAGAGCAGGATCTCCCCCTGTCACTGCATGCAGTCAAGCTGAGCAAGGCCGGGACACGCACGGTATTGCCAAGCATGGGCTCCAGGCTCCCCGCTCCCCAGGTGCTCCCTCCCATCTTAAGTGGTCATGCCAGTGCCCACAAGCCTGATCCAAACCAATATCAGCATCTTCTAAACTGCACTCAGGTATAGGCAGATAGGGCCCAGCCTGTGAGAACTCTGCAACTGACAGAATAAAAATGGCCAAGTGCCCTTTGATTTTAGCGTGAGCCTGTAAAATTCAGGCTGCATCGTAAGCTGCTCTGAGCAGCTGAAATAGATAAACGAAAAATGCTTTGTGCTCCTATTTCACATGAATACAGCATCATCGCTTACAATTAGGCAGGGCTTTAAGCAAACACTGCTTGCATGAAACTAAGCAGACGAAGCACAGCGGAGACAGCTATCAGCACAGACGGGAAGGGAAACGAGCAGCAGCGAGGCAGACTTGTGCTGGCAAAAGCAAGGGAGAGATTTGTGCATTATCGCCTCTACTTCCACCCAGACCAAACTGCTGCTGCACTGCCTGGCCACACTCACCTCCACAGAACCACTGCTAAGAGACCCGGCTGCAGAAGAAGGCATTAACCTGCCAGCTCCATTTGTGTTAGGAGAAGAACTGAGAACTTACTGATACCGGTTTCCTGAACTTCTTACTTTGTATATGCAATGGATGAATAACTTTTATAACCACATTCACTGGTTTTATTTAATACTGAATGAGTCAGTAACATCTTACTAAATATGTGCCACTTGGGAATAGTGATGTATCTATTAACAGTACACATTCAGAAAATGAAATCACAGAAATAATACCTGCATCAATCAAGCAGCTTTGCTGCCAGGCCCCAACAGTTTCCACACCGAGGGCCAAACCATGGTCAGTTTGTTTCAGATGGGAATGCACACCCTGGCTCACACCTGGGTTGCTCCAGGCACGGCTGTGCTATGGGAAGGCCGCAGCACTGCTCCTACTTAGATGTGGTTAATTGGAGCTCAGGTGGAAGGTCACTTATAAAGAACAAAAGGTCCAGGCTGCATTCACACTAACTGAAAACTGCTTCATTTACCTTGAAAAGTGACATAAATGAAGACTGCTCTATCATACATTAAGAAAACATCAAAACTCTCCCCCCAGAGGTACCCAAATTAACATGTAGGTAAACTATCTGTCATTCTGACTGCTGACAGCAGCAGCGTGCACACAGCAGTGGCCGCTCGGGCAGGAGCAGGATGTGTGCAGGATGGTCACACTGCCCTGCGCTCCCCCGCCCCACTGCATGCCGCCCCGCAGCACCCCACGTGGCGCTGGAGGAGCATCTCCTTTGTGACTGCTGCAGAGCTCAAGGCCATCACCTTCAAATTATTACTGAATAGCATCCAAACAGCAGCCTTATTCACAAAACACGCAATCCTACAATCACTCATTAATCATTAATGCAGCCAAGATAGTGGCCTAACTAGAGACCTTGTTTCCTTTCTAATACACACACAGCCCTGCGCTTTTCCCAAAGCTCCCCACTGTGGAAGTTGTGCAGCACTGATGTATGTGAGCTTACTGTTATAAACTCCTTCAAAAGCCTTTGTTTGCAGGTAAAAAAACACACATCAGCTCTGAATGTCACATTGCTTCTGGGCACAACATAAACCTCAGCAGGAAAAGGGCTCTGCATCAACACACTGGTGTGCAGCCTCCGCACCCAGCACAGGGCTGCTGCCTCCCATCCCGCTGTGCCTGCAGGTTACTGCCCCAGCCAAACTGCTTCTGCCAGAACGCAGCTCCCAAGGGAGTGCTCCGGCACCTGCAGTGCTGCTCGTGAACAGAGCCACGACCACTGAGAACGAGCACTGGCTTCACGCAGGGATGCACTCGCTTACAGCTCTGACTGCCATATGGCAGCAGGCCTTACGCGGTCTGCCCCCGAAGTTCTGGTATCTTCTGCTGCTTTGGTTGAACAAACTGAGTGCTAACATTAAATTCAGCAAAAAGAAGTCCTCAATCTCTCAAAGGAAACAACGCATACGTTATCATGGTCCCCCTCCGAGGGATAAAAGAAACAGGGCAAAAAAGTCACTATTTATGAAGCTCAGATATGTATTTTAAGCTACTTCTAAGATCTGCAGATTATCTGCAGTGAGCAATGCTATCACACCGAATGCCCTAGAGCTTCCCAAAGAACATCCCTTCTTAGTTCCATTGCTATCTATGTTGCTTACACAACACGATCATGGAGGAAAGAGTCCTTAGTAAAATGCTCCCTAATATTACTGCGTGCATATTTCATACATCTCAGCCATGTTCTCTTCAGTGCTCCACAGATGTCAGCACATCTTGTTCTACCCTCACAAGGGAAGGATAAATGTCATACATTCACAGACTTTGTTGGATGCTTCAGCCCCAAAAACACCCTAAGGCTGCACCAGGCTGGCCTCTGGAGCTCACTGCCCAACAGCAGAGGCACACAGGGGGACAGCAGCAGGGCAGCAGGACGGGCAGACCGACAGCACTGCCACAATGCTGGCACCCCACCTGCAGCTGGGGGCTGGCAGCAAGTGCTTCCTTCTCCATAAGGACTGCACACGGAGCACACTCCTGGCAGCCTGCAGGCTCTGTTCTGGCACAAAACATACAAAACAGACCAGAAGCACTATGTGTCTGATCTCTGCACTCAAGTTCGGACAAGCCTATGGGGAACAAGGGAGCACTGAACAGCATTCAAAAACTTCTGTCAGTTTTTAAAAGCTTCTGGAACAGCTCCAATTTATACTCATTTAGAGGCTCCAAGCAAGCAGAGAAGGGCCAACGAGCAGCTCTGGCTGACGGTCTGGTAATGGCTGGAGGCACTCCCGGGTGGGCTGCAGCTCCCCAAGGCAGAGGCTCTGGTAGCTGACTCTGGAGCTCACCTGGAGGCCGGGCTGCACGGGGCAGCCCCATCTGGGGCTGGATTCAGCAGCTGGCAACCCTGCCCACAGCGGGGGGATTGGAACCGGACGGTCTTTGAGGCCCCTTCCAACCCAACCCGCTCTATGATGCGCTGTTCCCTGCGTGTGTTTAACCCCGAAAATCCTTTCAGACATAGCCCCTAACGTAACATCAAAAAAGCCAACAAAACCAGTGGAACACTGTCTGCATGCAATCTCCACAGCCCGCCTGTATCAGCAGCAACCCCTAGGGTCATTCTGGGTATTTCGTATCAGGCACGTAAATAGATTCGGTAAGGCCAATGGCTCAGATCTAAGATCTATTTGTTATTTTTAACTGCATCAGTAGCTGTTGTCACCTTTAATGCTAACATGATTCACAGAGTAATATGCTAAATTCAAGTTTTAAAAGATCCAGTACTGTGTGAGCACAGCAATGATATAAAATACAGCATGTTTTCCTGCTTCTTTCCCAAATCAGCTGTGGAGGCTTTTGGAATAACATCCTCTTAGGTAGGCGATGAGGCAATGGAACCACTTCCCCACTGTTCCAGTTTGTCTGCAACAAGAAGTGGAAATCATTTCCCTTTCAGATAAAAGGCCTAAACCAAACAAAACGATCCTTGCTACTTTCAAGCCAGTTTTCCCATGTTGCTTTCTCTTCCCAGCAGCGCCAAGCCAGCCAGGCCCAGCAGCACCAGCTGAGCCCCTGCTCTGCAGCACAGCTGATGTGCTGCACGCTGCAGGGCATTTCCTTCAGCTACCTCTGAGCCCAGGCAGCCAACCCAAATTCACATTTCTTCACCTGCAATCGTACCAGTAGCACTATGCATGTTGCTGGGAGAATAAATGCTCCGTGCAGCTCAGTAACCTGCCTCCCGTCCCACCAGCAGGACACACCAACAGAAGGGGCTCCTGAAACAGGCATTCCCTTTCTGCTAAGGGGCTGGTCTGACGCTGCACCCCCAACACACCTGTCCTGGAGTAAGCACTGCCAGCTGGAAGCCTGTCCTTCAGCGCTCAGACAGAGGGAAGGGCCTGCAGGGACCTGAGATCAGTCTGCTAAACTCGTCCATCCCTTCAAACAGCGCTGGGGATGCCTATATAGCTACTGCTATCTTCAAACGAAAAGGAGGGTTGGCAACATACTTACAATTTCATTATCATGGTCTGTCACTGGGGGGTCTTCACAGAAACATCCACGTTCTTGGAGAGCAGAGGGTCCCTATTCCCAGGGCACAACGCTCAGCTTACCAGACCACAGACTTGTCCTCATTTTCTGACTGACTTTGCAGCAGCAACAGGATATTACAAAACTTATGGGTGTAAATCTTAGATTTTTACCTTCCTCCCCCCAGTATTTTAATGGCTATCAGATACAGACAGACAGCAGTGAATTTTCATCCGGAGCCCCGTACAGCTGACCACCATCAGGATGGACACAGACACCACCCAGCAACATCAACACCAGCAGCACAGTCACCACCTGCATGTCAAACTGACAAATCCAACCGTGAGCAGATGACTCCTGAACATCGATTCACACTGTTTCTCCTGCTTGCCAGTTTCTGACAGTTATGAATAGCAACTTGAAAAAGTGCTAAAAATAAAACTGATTCAGGCCCTGGCTCAAGTTTTCTTTTCCCCTTCATAATTTGCTTAGTCCTGCTAGTAATAAAGCTGGTATGACTCAAACTACATTAGAAAAAGTCTATTACCTACAAAAAGGCACTAATCCTACCATCTAGAATTCATTCCTGCACAGCATTGTTAAGCTTAAATGACACACAGCTCCCATCCAGCATATTCTGAAGCACACAAGCAATCAGTGCACTTAGGGCAATTTCTTCCCCAAATACAGGAACCGATGCATACTTCTAAGAAGAAATTAGGGACTGGAAATTAGACAAACTGGAGTTGAAAACAGCCTACCACCCTGTTACTGCCTTTTTAATGGCACACTGAGCACAGTGCCTGGCCAGTAAGCAGGCAGCTGGGGGAGCAGACCCTCACCCTGTGCTGAGCTGCATGGTCAGCTTTCAGCTGCTGCCCTTCCAAGGCTCTGCGGTCAGCATCTGATGGCACACACCGAGCTACCGGGCTGCCTGCAGGAGAAGCTGGGCTTTCTGTGTAGGTTTATCATTACTTCTGCTCAAGGCTGCAAACAGGTAAACCCCAGTGCACCCCCACAAAGTCAATGGAAGGGCTTCAGCAGCTGCTTGCGCCAACCAACACCTAAGGGCAATCCACAGGAGCGTTCTGGTGCCACAGTGTGAACAGAGGTTGGACAGAACTTCCAAGAGCATCTCTGTCCCACTCCCCATGGCTCTCACACGAGAGGAAGGCCTGGAGCCTGGCAGTCCATCCGTAAACACTTCAGGTGGCAGCACCCGGTGCCAAGGCACTGCTTCTGCCCCCCAGCATTTCCCACAGGACCCCAGCGATGGTGCCAGCCCTCTGCAGCTCTGACTGCTCTGCCACAGCTCCCTGCACCCACAGCACTACTGCCAGCCCTGCAACAGCCCAGCACCACGAGGGGCTGCTGGAGAGCAAAGCTGGGCAGAGCACTGCGAGTACTGCTGAGGGGATTCTGCACACCAATCTCAACTTGTCATTAAGTACACTTCAAAAGGCACACACTTATCACTTCTAATACAGTAAGAGACTCATAAAAATTAATTAAACATCCGGTTCTGATCTAAAGACAACCTTTGCTTTGCCTAGCAACCACCATAAACTGAGAAAAATGGAAGTGTATTTACAATAAATGCAACATGAGAATCCAGGAGCATCTAGCTCCACATCTCAAATGCTGCTGCTACATCAGTACCTGTGCTTTGTTCTGCAGATGATGGCAGAAAGGAGGCAGAGGACAGTAAGAGTGGGCACCACGTGCACACTGTGCCATAGCTGCCATGGGGCTGGCGTGGGGCAGCACTGCTGGGCAGCTGCTGGAAATCAAAGGGCAGCATTCAGCCAAGCCAGAAGACAAAACAGCCTGTTTTGCATTAAGCATCCAAACAGTGAAAGCAGAAACATTAACAGGCTTTTTGGACCCTGCCACACAGCTGAGATTCATTCGCCACGGGCTGCACAACCAACAGACTTCTGCTGCAAACTGTAAAAGCTAAAATAAATGCAGTAGCAATTTTGCAGCTATTACAAAGTTCAATCCCACGCACACTGCTTCCCCAGTGCCACTGAGAGAATACCATGTAAAACTCACAGAGACTTTTTTCGTTTAGCTGTGAAAATGCTAATTGGTAATAATGGCATTTGGTCAGAAGAGAACGACATCACACACTGCAACTGGAATTTCTTCCCTTCCCTACCCTCCTGTTCCTGCTAGGTTACGCTATGGGTTTATGCTGGATGCGTACAACAACAAAACCACCAAGCACACAAAACAGCACAACAATTCCCAGAACTCCTCTCCCCAAGATACCAACGGAAGATTCTTCATCCTCTTCCTAATCTCCTCGTGCAATAGTAATAGATACAGAGAAGCATGTTTGAGCTGCAAAGCTTCAAAAAGGACGCCAAATTAATAGCAGCATTTTACAGATAGCTTTGTCAGGCTATTTTAAAATCATCTTTTCCCCTGTAAAATCTGACTTCTTTTTCCTGCCATAGCTTAGCTCAGTGAGGATGAGGCTCTACCTCGGTTTTGCACATCCTGTTCACGGTAGCTGGATTTGCAGATGAGCCTGCTATCTCTGGGGCATCTTCACAGGCCCTGACATTGGCTTCTTCCCCCTTCAGGCTCTCATTCAGAACACAGGACTGAGTTTGCAGGCTGTTCTGCCCCTCTGTACCTCAGCTGCTCTCAGCAGAGCCAGCAGTTTGCTGCCGGGGCTGGGGAAGGTCGGCCCAACGAAGGGAACTGCTGTGTGTTCCATGGCAAGAATGGTCCTGGTTTTTCTCCAAAAAGCATACAAGTCTTCAAGTCCTGAATTAATAGTTTTGTGCAAACTATTACTAAATGAATTATAACAATAAGCAAGTCTCATGAGACATGATGTATTTGTAAACACACTCTATTATGTGTATATACCCACACACTGTATTTGTAGATTTCAATTTTTATATTTTTCATGCTTTTAAAGTGTGATTGCTGGATGAGGAGATTAAAGCAGAACTATTTGTTCCACCATCTACAGCATCCGGGCACACAGAGCTCCTGCAGCCCTCCCACCAATCCCCTGCTCACACAGCGCTGCGTACGCCTGCAGGACACACCGCCTGCGTGACACGGCTGTCCTACAGCTTAGCAGGGATGGCGACCCCTGCCAGGCAGCACCACGGGCAACGCATGGGGTTAATGGGTCCTGTTATCGAGAGAGGAATCAAACAGTAAAAAAAGGAAGCCTGTACATGTATCTCTGCTACATGAAAACGACACAAAAACAAAACAATCCGGGGCTTCTTTCTCTGGGAAAGAAACATCCCTCTGATGTTTCTAAAATGATCAACAATTTAGAAACACCTTCTAGGAAAAGAAATTGTATTAAATGTTTGTGGTGCCCCAGACAGCTCCAGCCACAAAAGGATAAATGCCACCTCCCAGCAATGCGCTCATCTACACGAGCACCACTGCGTGCTTCCAAGGGAGGAGGATGGCGGGGAGGCAGCAGGCTGAGGGAGCAGCAGAGCTGTCTCAGATGTGAGCCTCACACCGCACTGACACTGCTCTACTGGACACAGAACTTTGCCTTCTTACTTCACTTCTTCCTCTGAGCCCTGGGAATGACATCACTGCCCGCTTCTCTTTTGTTAGGCACTCTGTGACCTACCCAGCCAGCCTCCATACAGCACGGCGCGCACCCTGCGCCTCGCGGCGGTACCAACAGCTGCCTTTGTGGCACACTTCTCTGAAAGGAAAGCGTGTTTCCTCCGCAACGGAGACACATTTCTTGTGAAGGAAAGCACAGTGTCAGGCTTTTCCTGAAGAGACAGGAACGTGCCTCACGAGCTGAGCCTCAGCCACACGGGATGGCCCCGAGGCAGCGCTGCGGGAAGGGGCACCGTCCGGGGGCACCGGGCCTGCAGGAAGCGGGCTGAGCGAGGGGCTGCGCTGCAGGCACGTCTGCAAGGGCTGATAATGGGCTGGCTTCCTGAAATTCTCCTCCTGGGGCTGTGTGAGAGGCAGGAAGCACGGGCACAGGAGGGGAAGAAAGTTACAGACGAGGAAAGAAAGCTGCTCCCCCCAAACCAGCTGGAATTATGAATACATGGCACTGAAGGTCCCATCAGTAGAGCCTCAGCGTCCCAAGAGCAGATACAGGGCAGGCAGGGGCACTCCTGTCACTGCAGCTCTTTGCCCCGCACCCAGAGAGCGGCCGCTCCCCGTCCATCCCGCAGGTGCCTTCTGCCGCCTCCGCAGCCCCGTGCAGTAACACACATCAGGACCATGCGTGACCCCAGAGCTGGGGCACCAGCACAGCACCGACATTCCTCCTTCCTTCAGAGGAAAGCAACAATTTCTCCCAACTTCACAACCCGTTTCGTAGCTCCAGCAGAGCAAAGGAGCGCTGTGTGAGTGCAGAGCAGCCTGACTGCAGCCTGAGCCCCAGCACAGCCCACGCCGAGCCCTTCTGCTCCCCTGCCTGCAGAAACGAAGCGGTCACCAGGACAGTGCTGTATGCACAGACAGGCCGACAGCAAGGGAAACAACCAGCAGCTATCATGCACATTCTGAATTGGCCTTTTCTTTTCAAAGGCGTTTTTTTTGGCATCCACTGAAATTAGTTTTGTTCACAGAAATATCTGGAAAAGAGGTTTTATTTATGCAAATAGATGCATTTCTGAAAAAACAGATTTGCATGTAAATGAGAATATTTGTGCATCAATTAGTGAGTTTGAGTCCTTCTTTGCTGCAAACACACATCCATTTCTATGGCTGCGAGTGGGTCCATTCTCCTGGGCACATGATAGAGACCAGCATGTCTCCTGCACAGAAGGGGAACTGCACACACACAGCACTGCAACTCCTGGCCAACATTCATGTCCCCTCAGGCACAAAAGAACAAACAGCACTCCAAGGAACTGTCCTCCTGTGTTCTGCAGACACACCAGTAGTAACACTTCATGAGAAGGGGCAAAGACACAACCCAGACAGCCCTCTAAAACCAATGCAGAGAAGACTGCTGGTAAGACTAACGCCAACTGATGGGATCCCTATTCTTTCCATTAGGAGACACAATAGCCCAGGAAACCCAGGTGTAACAACAAGCTTCAGAATAAGTTGTATTGATTTCATTTTTGACTTCTGAAGAGAGGCAGAACATTCAGTACAGCAGGCAATGGAGCACAGGGCCTGCAGGCCATTCCTGGGGGCACAAAGCAGCCCCGTGCTGCAGCTCACTGCCTGGCAGGGGCACCTGCATGCAGGCACTGAACAGCCCTGGTACCGCTAACTGCTTGCTGCCTTGCTCCACAAACATCCCTGTAATGCAGGCAGGCTGGGACGAAGGGCAAATAACGTCAGATCACATCGGATACAAGCCACAGAGACAGAGCTCGGATCTGCAATATACAGAGTTCTGCTCTTTTCCTCAACTGTCACATGAAGGTGACAAAGGACAACAGGAAAACCAGATCTAACCCATAAATATCACCAATTTAGCCTGTGCAGCAGTGGAAATTAATTGTGTCCAAGTGGGTAGGTCTAGAAGATTTGAAATTCGGGACGTGCCCTTTTAAGGTTCTACTCCAGAACTGATTTTGTTACATAATTTTATACTTTGAAAGCATTGTTTCATATGTCTTGCTCAGCAAGCAAAGCAAGGAAAGTAAATACCATCAACAGCCCATTTAGCTCCAGTTGCTCAGCCAGACAGCATCCCATGGCTATCATAGCAGGGGAATCCTCTGCTAAGAGCACCACAGGGATTTGTGTGGATAAGCACTCTAAGCAGAGCCAAGCTCCTAATGAGAGTCATACAATTATCCTAGCTGATGGGCCGTTGGAAGCAGCGTGCAGCAAAGCTACGTGAGCTGCCTGCCTCCCACTGCACACCCAGCCCGGCACAGAGCACAGTGCCGTGCAGCAGGTACGAGCTCGGCTGTACGCAACGGGCTCTGCTGGGATTCCTAAGGATGGACGAGCCGAGGAGTTACCTAAAGAAAACCACTGGTGTGACATGGACATGCATGTACACACTGCTACAGAAAAAGTGCCTTCTTATATTGCAACTGAAGGCGAGAAATCTTCCTGCTGACTTTCCTGGAAGTTCTCTTCAGACAACGAACCTCTGCATGTGCAGCAACACAGGGAACCCCAGGTTTGGCTGCTGTACTTCAGGCAATTACCTTGCCTATTGTCCTTCGCTAACTGAAGCATACATTCCCAAACCCTTCAACGAAATGGAAATTTCACAAGCCCATCTGTTATTTATAGTGCTTATTTATCTGCTCTTCCTGGCTGCCTCTGCCTACATCAAGACATCTCTGGACTGAAGTTAGAAGGGAAGAGGTGGGAAGGAATTGGGTGTAAATGGCAGGCTGTGGTCAGCCCAGGTCCAAATGTTCACATACAAGTTTAGCACACACTGGTTTTCCACCTGCACATACTACTGCTGCATGTTGATAATCCTGTACGCTCGTGTTTGACCAATAATAAAGCATTTCTGTAATGAAATAAAATGTCCTTACTTTTACAGTGCCCTGCTTTTATACACTGCAACCAATCGAAGGCAGCTGATCTGTTTCAGCAGATCTTCAGGTACTCCCTTGTTATTTTATACACTGTCTAGGGGAGGTTTTCCCCCTGAAAAAACCCCAAACAATTCTTTAGACAGTAATATCAAACAGTGGGTATTCAAAAACTGCAAGAAACTGCTCAGGCAATAACATTCTCATTTGATCTTAATAGTGATGTTTATGGAGCATATATAATTAAAAGCATTTTTAGAATCAGCTTAATTAATCTCAGAAGTTCGGTATTCAAAGAGCAGAGGAAATAAGCTTTTGCTACTCATTATATATAATGAAGACATCCAATCATAATTACGTGTCACAATAATAATCCCATGTCAGAAAGTTCCCTCCGTCTATATGAAATAGCAGTGCATGCCTTGCAGTGTGCCTCCAGGCCTGGGAGAACCACTGCGGGGGCTCTGAGACCAGAGGAGGAGGAAGGCGGGGGGGAGGAAGAGGATTCTGCCTCAGGGAGAAAATTAAAGCCAGGTTCCCACCGGTACAATGCCCAGGGGTCACAGAGGGGACAGTGATGGACTGGGCTGGGGCTGCTGCGCTTCTGCCCTGCTCTCGATAGGCTCAGCATGGCATTTGGGCTCCCATCAGGCAGCTCTAGGGCCAAAAAAGGCTCAGCTCATGCTCCTAACTCTTCTGAGAGACAATTTAAACAGAAATAGAAGCTGGATATCTTCTCCAGCAGATTTAAGCTGTGTATCTGCACTCTAACCTACCCCGAGCATTCAGTCTGTGCATGGAAGTAGGACAGAGCTGAAAGAAGCCTTCCCGCATCCCCAGCCACAGCACCGCCGCAGCACAGCGACCTGCAGGCCCTGCTGAAGCCCCGGGCAGCACCATTCCCTGGGGCACTGCTTCCCACCACACCCAGGGCTCGCTTGCAGCCGGCTGTGGCAGCTGGTGGAGGCTGCCCTTCTTTCTCAGGACGTCAGCAGAGTCGGAGTGAACCACATAAAGCAAGCTGCTGCCCAGAGGGGAGCGTGGCAATGCAAATGGCATTTCACTCCAGGAGCCGCTTCTGCTAGCGCCTTCCTATCGGACTAGAGATCCCACAGGGTTTAACAGGAAATGCCATCCCTTGGATGGGAGAAGCACGCGAGCAGCACACCCCACTAAGACCCCACGGCCTCTCCCGGAGCTGCAGAGCTCTGTGAGCAGCAGAGCCCTGTGCTTGTGCCCACCTTCTGTACAGGCACCTCCACGCACAGGAGGAAACAGAAGCTGGAGTTTTCTGTCACTCTGCTCCAGCCACGGCTGCAGCATTCCCAGAGACTTTCTGTGCCCAAGGGCACACCATGGAGTGCAGCCACAGCTCCCAGAAACTGACACAAAACACAGCCACCAGTACAGAACCAAACCCACACACCTTACACATGGCAGCTTGGCAGTAACACCGACACCTCACGCAAGGCAAACGCATTCAGCTGGAAAACAGCGATTCCTCTCACTCGCATAGAAGAGAGCGCTGAGGTTACTAACACAGAAGGCAGCCAAAGTTTTACTTTACTTATCAAAGTCACATAGTTCTAAAACTATGTATGTAAATAGATCCAGTTGTGCTCGATTAATGCAGCCAGATGGGGCTCATACAAAAACAATGCCTTCAATTTGTCAGCTCCAGTAACAATAAATCTGACCTGCAGCGATCCAAAGGAACTCCGTTCCAGCTCCGAGATTCCAGCAGGGGTGACTCCCAGCAGAGCCCCCTCGCTCAGGGCTGTAAGAGCCCCTCTGCCCACAGCTATGCCAGTAGCTAAATAAACTGTGTTCCATCTTCAATACCAACACCGATCCACCTGATACTCCCAGTACTCCCAGAGCGGTTCCAATGTAATTCCTCCTCCTTTTAATATTTAAAATTAATTAAAAAGCTCAGAGATGAGGCTGTATTATTAAAGCTGAAAATATTTACACCAAGAACGGTTAAGAAGTACAAACACCATGAGAACACCTACAGGTGCCCCTTGGTTAAGCCTGAGATGCACAAGCAGCCCACAGCAGCAATCCCTGTTTTGGTACCTCTCCCTCAAGAACCCCCTGCTCGGCCCAGCACCCCCAGATCACACCAGGAGAACATCAGTCAGCCCGGCCCCCCGCACACTTCACCCTCAGAGGACAGATCTCAGAGGAAGGAGCTGCCTTATTCCAACATCACAGCAGTTTTAATGCTCCTCCATGGAAGTCATCTGCACACAACGTTCACATGGCTTTGTGTAGGATGCCTTCCAACACAGCACTGGCTGCAGTGAGCCTGACACGATATTTGGGCAGCCCACCAACCAGGTGTTGGTCAGCACAGACCCATCTCTTCTTTTACTGGGAAGGAAAGAGAAACCCCACCTACCCCACCTCTCAACACACTGATTTTGACTTTTCACTGCAACAGTTCACACCCATGACACAATTAGGAATGGCTGAAATTAATGAATTAATCATCAAATGATTAGCAGAATTTAAAGCAGTAAGAACAACGCATCAAAATGTAACATATTAACTAATGCTGACAACCAGACTGCTTAATTATTTATCCCAACAGATCAGTGCACTGATCTACTGCAGCGTATTTAGTGAACAAAGCCTTGAAAGACCAAAACGTGCTGCAGCTTTTCCTGTGTGAGCCACACATCAGAAGGCGAGGACGGGAGGTCAGCCACTGCATCAGGGCAGCCATCACAAAGCATCAGAGAACCAAGATGCTATGGAGCTCTGCCGCTAATTAGCACCAAGAAAATCTTGCACAAGAAGTCCTGCAATTACCCACACCACGATACACTGCAGAACAGTTTGCCCCCTGCTACCCACCAGCAGGGCAGCAGATCCCTGCCTGCCAGGCAATGCAACCCGCTCCGGCCGCTCCCAGCGCCGCACAAGCCCTGTGCTGGCACTGAACAGCAGCTCTCCGGTTACCAGGAGAGATCATTAACATTGTCTATTTTTAAGCTCACGTTTGAGCCAAACGTTTTCCAAGGCACCTCTGAGACACTGAGGCCAAGCTGGGATAAATCAGAACTCCCTGAAGCCCTCGCTGTGCTTCAGCAGACAGGGCACAGCAGGATGCTGCACGAGCTGGTGCGGCTCTGGAAGCCAACAGTGGCACTGCAAAGCACACAAGATGTACCAACTAACGGGGTGGAGGAGCAAGATGAGAAGCATTACAGTACAGTTAAGAATAGTTAAGGCCACAGAAAAGATGGTAAATAAAATAAAGCAAGCAGGTACCAGACAGTGCTAAAAGGTCACAGAGGATGGAAGGAAAAACCCAACACCCAACCCCTCTGTATGTGCTGTTATGCAGCCACAACCCACCCTGGTAACTGGAGTTACTCAGAAGAGGAACAGAAGATGACATTTCAGGAGTTGTACCAACTGCTGACAGTAAAACAAGCAGAATGCATCCTGCCTGGGAAGCGCAGTGTGACAGTGACGTCTGCTAAACAGAAGCCATTAGGTGTTATAATCCCCAGATTCTATCAATTCATGCAGAGAGAATGTCTCTTTGGTCTCTACCCATCATGACACTCCGTACTGCTTTACTGATCCCTACCACCCAAAGTCCCTGCACGGCCAAGGGCTGACACGGGGACAAGGAAATGGAGTCACTGAAGCTCAGCTGCCCGGAGCTAACAGCCCTTGGAAGCACCCCACGTTGCCTATGGTGCTAAGTGCTGCTGTGAGCAGTGTGCATAAGGTACATCAGATAAATACAATTAATTAGCCTTGGTCTTGGGATTCCCACCTCTGTTCACAGCATTTGGAAAAGCAGTTGCACATCAGCTCTCTCTCAGCCATATTTAGAACCCCTACAGGGCCCATAGCTAAAGCTGGAGGTTCCTTCTGCCCCAAGACTGTGATAGCACCTCAATATAAAGAAAAGCTGCAAACAATTTCATTTTTTTAAGGCAAAGAAAGCACAGAAACCATCGGTGTCCACAGGCAGTCTCTAGAGCAATGACTGCTATTTCAGTGTGGTACTGCATGTACCGTACTGACGACGAGCTCAGCACTCCCACACACATTTCTGGCTAACACACTGATACCTAGAAGACTTTTCTAGTTACTAGGAACTCTTTCCTTTCTTACTACGAGATCTGGGAGTCTATTACCGGTTAAACAGAGACTTTGCTCTCACCGTTCATACACAGGAACAGTCCTGCTCTCACCTGCTGAAACAAATGCAGAGCTGCACAGATTACAGACCAGCACTGCTGTAGCTCCAAGGCTGGCTGTGCAGGCCCTACTGGGGGCATTTAGCCCCACAACACAGCCCTGCTGATGACTGCATTTAGCCCTGCAGTACTTAATAGGGAGCTTTCCAAAGTGCTGCACCTCCTCAGGGAGAGCACTGCCATCCACCTGCAGGGCCACTGGCTGCACTGCAGTCTCCCTTTTCTCCTCTTAAAAAACCTGCCCCAGCCTGCAGGAAGCCCACAGCAGCTCAAATGGGAGCTGCCCCTTCTCAAAGACCACATTTCACATGGCTCTACTTGCAGTGACAGTACTTTAAGCACACTAGTTGTGAGATGCACGCTGTCTGCACAAGGGCACAGTGCTGCTGGGAGTGGTACTGTGATCAGCAGTGCTGCCTCATCCTCCAACGTTCTTTGTATTAAGCATGGAAGGAGATGAAAGCATCCAAAAGCACAGGAAGCACAGCACGTACACGCAGCACTAGGACAGTACCTGCACACAACCTGCTCTACCACACGTTATCATGCACACTCCTCCTTTACACGTGCGTTATTCCTTAAGTCACACCAGAAATAGGTTATTGCTCCCAGAGCTCCCTGCTGTCATCAAACCCACTCACACACCTCGCAGTGGGAGAACAGGGGAAGCCCACGATGCAGTGGCACCCAAGGAAAGAGCAATGCTGATGTACAGCACGTGGAAAAGCACTAAGTTCCTGCAGCTACCAAGCCCAGCTGGCATCAAACACCATTTTTTTTGCTCAATAATTCCCTGCATTTACTAAAATTTTGGGCTACCTAAGCCTGCAGCTACCCAAAGCCCCAAGGATGGTCACCACCTCAGGCAACATCAGGGAACTCCTCCTTCTGTGACGTTACCTCCCTGAGGGTAAGGCCAGGCCATGCTCCAGCAGGATGCTGCTGCTGCCAGCACTGCCCGAGGCCTTCCCCAGCACAGCTCTGCCGCCCAGCTGGGCAAAGCTCTGCACACCCAGCAGCAGCATCTGGGGCACAGCTGTGCAGAAACAACCGAGGAAACATCCACACAGACACTGTAGGTGCTCGCGGTCAAGTACCAGGGCTACAATGGGCAGAAACCCCACGGAAATCAGAGAGGGCACAGCCAACTGTTCGGGCCCTTTATGTAAGTGCCAGTCTGGAACACCTGAGCAGCAGTAAGGCTGCACTCTGCCCATGTTCACCTGCCCCCAGGGCTCCATTTTCCCCACAGTGCAGTCCCAAATGAACAAGACAGGCACAATTAATCCTTCTGATATCAAGGCGTTTAAGAGAAACTTCACCTGCCTCTCATTTACCCTCTTGTGTAATAGTTCATTCCAGCTCCAGACCGTAACCCTTCTGTATCTCAAGAAAGAAAACTTACAAAGTTAAAGGCAGACCCAGAGTGAAGCCGAGCACTCTTTAGAGCCCTTCTGGTTTCAGCAGAGCCAGAACCTCACCTCCACGACAAAGCAACGCCCGCGCTGCAGCACTCTCAGCTCACAGGCCCTTACCCAGAGCCGCACAGCCCTTCTCCATGGCTGCAGGCACCAGCACAGACCCTTCTGCGCACCAAGCCTGCTGTGAGCCGCACAGCTGACGACCACCAGAACACACAGCCTCAGCCACTGTGCTTCTGAAGGCTGGGAGCTCTGAAACAAACTGCAAGGGAAAACCCTTGCCATCTTAACCCATTCATGCCCAAAGAGATCTAGGAAATCCATAGGGTTCTCACAAGAGACATCAGGTCAAGAACCTTTGAATTAGACGACACAGATTGATGCTGTATTTGTACCACTATGGGGTGTACGTTGGCATGGAAAGAAAAACACGTTTCTGCACGTTTGCCTTGATGCAAGGAGAGTCAGGACAGCCCAGCGCCAGGGGCCTCTCGGGAGAAGGCAGCTCCATGCACAGCATCTCTCACCCCGCGCCGCCTGGCTGCCTGCCCCCACCCAGAGCTGTCCTCTGCTGCAAGTCCTTCTGAGAGCTCGGGAGAGCAGAGACCAACAGTGTGAAGAGGCTCTCAGTCTCCCCATCAGTTCCTTTACTTTTCTGAAGGCGGAGCGCAGGGCGCTGCCAGCACCAGAGTGTTGGAACCACCACCTGAAATTAAAAATAGCACCATGAGCACAGAAAGCTTTTTCTCCTCTTTTCTTTCTGCTTAATTTCTCTCTCCTAAATGTACTTTGTACATTGTTAGTTAGGTATAATGTGTGGGATTTATTATTGACGTTGCCATGGTTTTTCATTTTTAATAAGCCTTGAGACTTCATAATCTAACCAAACACGTTCATAATTGCTACATCTCCTATTCCTCCCTTCCCTCTACCCAAAGCCCTTCAAAAATTACTAGTGGTAAAAACTAGTGATCTGAAAGACAATAACGCATTCCTCTAGAAGAGATGGCAAACAGCAGCTTCAGAAAGCAGGAGGAGAAAACCACAGCCCTGGAAGCTGGGCAGAGATTCCACGTCCTCGCACCTGACCCCAGCAGGCCACCTCATCCCCCTGGGTGCAGAACCCCCGGGCACACACAGAGCAGTGACAGCACAGCAGCGGGCTTTGCTGCCCAGCCCCTGGGCCTCTGGTCTCTGCTCTGTGCTCAGGAGAGCTCCAAGTGCCCCAGCTGGGCACAGCAGAACAGCAGCTGCCCAGTGCGACAGGCAGGAATGGGATGGGGCACTTCCTACGCTTCAAGGCAGGCCCTATTTTTNCTGAGAGACAATTTAAACAGAAATAGAAGCTGGATATCTTCTCCAGCAGATTTAAGCTGTGTATCTGCACTCTAACCTACCCCGAGCATTCAGTCTGTGCATGGAAGTAGGACAGAGCTGAAAGAAGCCTTCCCGCATCCCCAGCCACAGCACCGCCGCAGCACAGCGACCTGCAGGCCCTGCTGAAGCCCCGGGCAGCACCATTCCCTGGGGCACTGCTTCCCACCACACCCAGGGCTCGCTTGCAGCCGGCTGTGGCAGCTGGTGGAGGCTGCCCTTCTTTCTCAGGACGTCAGCAGAGTCGGAGTGAACCACATAAAGCAAGCTGCTGCCCAGAGGGGAGCGTGGCAATGCAAATGGCATTTCACTCCAGGAGCCGCTTCTGCTAGCGCCTTCCTATCGGACTAGAGATCCCACAGGGTTTAACAGGAAATGCCATCCCTTGGATGGGAGAAGCACGCGAGCAGCACACCCCACTAAGACCCCACGGCCTCTCCCGGAGCTGCAGAGCTCCGTGAGCAGCAGAGCCCTGTGCTTGTGCCCACCTTCTGTACAGGCACCTCCACGCACAGGAGGAAACAGAAGCTGGAGTTTTCTGTCACTCTGCTCCAGCCACGGCTGCAGCATTCCCAGAGACTTTCTGTGCCCAAGGGCACACCATGGAGTGCAGCCACAGCTCCCAGAAACTGACACAAAACACAGCCACCAGTACAGAACCAAACCCACACACCTTACACATGGCAGCTTGGCAGTAACACCGACACCTCACGCAAGGCAAACGCATTCAGCTGGAAAACAGCGATTCCTCTCACTCGCATAGAAGAGAGCGCTGAGGTTACTAACACAGAAGGCAGCCAAAGTTTTACTTTACTTATCAAAGTCACATAGTTCTAAAACTATGTATGTAAATAGATCCAGTTGTGCTCGATTAATGCAGCCAGATGGGGCTCATACAAAAACAATGCCTTCAATTTGTCAGCTCCAGTAACAATAAATCTGACCTGCAGCGATCCAAAGGAACTCCGTTCCAGCTCCGAGATTCCAGCAGGGGTGACTCCCAGCAGAGCCCCCTCGCTCAGGGCTGTAAGAGCCCCTCTGCCCACAGCTATGCCAGTAGCTAAATAAACTGTGTTCCATCCTCAATACCAACACCGATCCACCTGATACTCCCAGTACTCCCAGAGCGGTTCCAATGTAATTCCTCCTCCTTTTAATATTTAAAATTAATTAAAAAGCTCAGAGATGAGGCTGTATTATTAAAGCTGAAAATATTTACACCAAGAACGGTTAAGAAGTACAAACACCATGAGAACACCTACAGGTGCCCCTTGGTTAAGCCTGAGATGCACAAGCAGCCCACAGCAGCAATCCCTGTTTTGGTACCTCTCCCTCAAGAACCCCCTGCTCGGCCCAGCACCCCCAGATCACACCAGGAGAACATCAGTCAGCCCGGCCCCCCGCACACTTCACCCTCAGAGGACAGATCTCAGAGGAAGGAGCTGCCTTATTCCAACATCACAGCAGTTTTAATGCTCCTCCATGGAAGTCATCTGCACACAACGTTCACATGGCTTTGTGTAGGATGCCTTCCAACACAGCACTGGCTGCAGTGAGCCTGACACGATATTTGGGCAGCCCACCAACCAGGTGTTGGTCAGCACAGACCCATCTCTTCTTTTACTGGGAAGGAAAGAGAAACCCCACCTACCCCACCTCTCAACACACTGATTTTGACTTTTCACTGCAACAGTTCACACCCATGACACAATTAGGAATGGCTGAAATTAATGAATTAATCATCAAATGATTAGCAGAATTTAAAGCAGTAAGAACAACGCATCAAAATGTAACATATTAACTAATGCTGACAACCAGACTGCTTAATTATTTATCCCAACAGATCAGTGCACTGATCTACTGCAGCGTATTTAGTGAACAAAGCCTTGAAAGACCAAAACGTGCTGCAGCTTTTCCTGTGTGAGCCACACATCAGAAGGCGAGGACGGGAGGTCAGCCACTGCATCAGGGCAGCCATCACAAAGCATCAGAGAACCAAGATGCTATGGAGCTCTGCCGCTAATTAGCACCAAGAAAATCTTGCACAAGAAGTCCTGCAATTACCCACACCACGATACACTGCAGAACAGTTTGCCCCCTGCTACCCACCAGCAGGGCAGCAGATCCCTGCCTGCCAGGCAATGCAACCCGCTCCGGCCGCTCCCAGCGCCGCACAAGCCCTGTGCTGGCACTGAACAGCAGCTCTCCGGTTACCAGGAGAGATCATTAACATTGTCTATTTTTAAGCTCACGTTTGAGCCAAACGTTTTCCAAGGCACCTCTGAGACACTGAGGCCAAGCTGGGATAAATCAGAACTCTCTGAAGCCCTCGCTGTGCTTCAGCAGACAGGGCACAGCAGGATGCTGCACGAGCTGGTGCGGCTCTGGAAGCCAACAGTGGCACTGCAAAGCACACAAGATGTACCAACTAACGGGGTGGAGGAGCAAGATGAGAAGCATTACAGTACAGTTAAGAATAGTTAAGGCCACAGAAAAGATGGTAAATAAAATAAAGCAAGCAGGTACCAGACAGTGCTAAAAGGTCACAGAGGATGGAAGGAAAAACCCAACACCCAACCCCTCTGTATGTGCTGTTATGCAGCCACAACCCACCCTGGTAACTGGAGTTACTCAGAAGAGGAACAGAAGATGACATTTCAGGAGTTGTACCAACTGCTGACAGTAAAACAAGCAGAATGCATCCTGCCTGGGAAGCGCAGTGTGACAGTGACGTCTGCTAAACAGAAGCCATTAGGTGTTATAATCCCCAGATTCTATCAATTCATGCAGAGAGAATGTCTCTTTGGTCTCTACCCATCATGACACTCCGTACTGCTTTACTGATCCCTACCACCCAAAGTCCCTGCACGGCCAAGGGCTGACACGGGGACAAGGAAATGGAGTCACTGAAGCTCAGCTGCCCGGAGCTAACAGCCCTTGGAAGCATCCCACGTTGCCTATGGTGCTAAGTGCTGCTGTGAGCAGTGTGCATAAGGTACATCAGATAAATACAATTAATTAGCCTTGGTCTTGGGATTCCCACCTCTGTTCACAGCATTTGGAAAAGCAGTTGCACATCAGCTCTCTCTCAGCCATATTTAGAACCCCTACAGGGCCCATAGCTAAAGCTGGAGGTTCCTTCTGCCCCAAGACTGTGATAGCACCTCAATATAAAGAAAAGCTGCAAACAATTTCATTTTTTTAAGGCAAAGAAAGCACAGAAACCATCGGTGTCCACAGGCAGTCTCTAGAGCAATGACTGCTATTTCAGTGTGGTACTGCATGTACCGTACTGACGACGAGCTCAGCACTCCCACACACATTTCTGGCTAACACACTGATACCTAGAAGACTTTTCTAGTTACTAGGAACTCTTTCCTTTCTTACTACGAGATCTGGGAGTCTATTACCGGTTAAACAGAGACTTTGCTCTCACCGTTCATACACAGGAACAGTCCTGCTCTCACCTGCTGAAACAAATGCAGAGCTGCACAGATTACAGACCAGCACTGCTGTAGCTCCAAGGCTGGCTGTGCAGGCCCTACTGGGGGCATTTAGCCCCACAACACAGCCCTGCTGATGACTGCATTTAGCCCTGCAGTACTTAATAGGGAGCTTTCCAAAGTGCTGCACCTCCTCAGGGAGAGCACTGCCATCCACCTGCAGGGCCACTGGCTGCACTGCAGTCTCCCTTTTCTCCTCTTAAAAAACCTGCCCCAGCCTGCAGGAAGCCCACAGCAGCTCAAATGGGAGCTGCCCCTTCTCAAAGACCACATTTCACATGGCTCTACTTGCAGTGACAGTACTTTAAGCACACTAGTTGTGAGATGCACGCTGTCTGCACAAGGGCACAGTGCTGCTGGGAGTGGTACTGTGATCAGCAGTGCTGCCTCATCCTCCAATGTTCTTTGTATTAAGCATGGAAGGAGATGAAAGCATCCAAAAGCACAGGAAGCACAGCACGTACACGCAGCACTAGGACAGTACCTGCACACAACCTGCTCTACCACACGTTATCATGCACACTCCTCCTTTACACGTGCGTTATTCCTTAAGTCACACCAGAAATAGGTTATTGCTCCCAGAGCTCCCTGCTGTCATCAAACCCACTCACACACCTCGCAGTGGGAGAACAGGGGAAGCCCACGATGCAGTGGCACCCAAGGAAAGAGCAATGCTGATGTACAGCACGTGGAAAAGCACTAAGTTCCTGCAGCTACCAAGCCCAGCTGGCATCAAACACCNTCCTCAAAGTGTTATCTAAATGTTCGAACCAGGAATATAGTGACACAGGCTCCAGTGCTTTGCAAATTTGATAAAAACTATTTCTATTTTCTCCCTTCTTCTAGTCATAACATTTTCTTTTGAAAAAGTGCCATGGAACAAGTAAGTTAAATCTCTAAGGATTGAAAACAATATTGACCAAAAAATAATATATATATATATAATTTATCCATAGTATATCTATTTCTGAAGGAAACTGTAGCTATTCTTAATTTCTTGTCTTGTGAATCTATATGGTTTTAGTTTCTGCAAATGCAACAAGAAATTGTAATACTTACAGGTAGCTTTGCTTTCAACAGTGTAGACTTCAGTGTTACCTGACATAAATTATATACGTATATGGTGCCTGTGGAATTGGTGAATTTTACAATAAAATGTTATAATGTAGTACTTGTTATCTGTTTTGCAGCACTTCTTTTCTAAGTGAGACCTCTTAAAGATCATTATTATGCTTTTCTTGTTAGAAAACATCTTATACTGTTAGAGATAAGCATTACTTCATCCTGTCATAGCATCTATCACTGCTATTGGGGTTTTGGGTGTTCACAGAGAAAAATAACTCTTTAAAACCACGTTATTGTACATTCCCAGACAGGTCAAGAAGAAAATTATACTTTTCCTCCTTTCCTCTTGATTTCTCTGCTCAACATCTGTATTCTCTGAATTTCTTCTACTGTACATGGAGAAGATGCAAAATCATGCAAGAGCTTGTCCTCATCGTCGAGCAGATAAAAGCATAGAACTCCAACAGATCTCACCACCAGCAAGATCAGAACTCACCACCTAAACTCAGGTACATGAGTGGATAATATTCAGGTAAGTATGAAGTATATAATTCAATGAGAAGTTTAGCTTACTTATGTGGAGCTTACTTTAAAATCAGAAATTTGTGTAGGGGATCTGATTTCCAGATGTCAGTTATACAGGATTTTCAAAACTAGTCCCCTTTTCCATTTTTAATTGCAATGAGCTTGGATGGAATTCAGAGAGGATGAGTGAAATTTGTGAATATATCGTTCACAGATATTGAGATCAATATAATGAAAATTCAAAACATCACCAGTAAGATAAAAACTCATGCTATCATTGTTCATCTGGATCGAACTGAACTCAAGAATTTTCAAGATTTGTGATTGCTCTGAGAGAGAGTCTTAGGAAAAACAATAGCTTAAGAGGCATGGGATTTCCTAGTGTTACAAATATAATCAAATTTTGAGAAATTAAATCATATAAGCAAAAAGGGCTGCATGTTTTCCAATGCTTCTCTCAGTCCCCAAGTTTCCAGTAAACTGTCGACCAAGGCAGATTTTTATAACTTTTAATGCTGTATTTTCCACACTTCATCATATTCTCTAATCCTACTGCAGCAACATCAAAGTGTAACGATCATATTGCCATAAAACAAAGTATTATCATAAAGTCATATTTTCAAATCATGAAACTGTTTAAGCAGGCCAAGCAGACCAAAGGAAAAAGTTTCCTTGGCACTCACTGACAAGGCATAAACTCTAAACCCCAAAGAAAAGCTAATAGTTTATACATAAACAACAAAGAATGGATAAAAAATTCAAATAATTCCATATAATTTATTTTTTTCTTTATCTCTTTCTTCTCTGTTTTCACAGATGACCAAGATGTCTCTGTTTTCATAATAATTAGTCATCATATACAAATTAGCATTTTAATTCACATTTCTATTTCCCAACAGTGATCATGTATATCACAGTAAATGCAAAACAAAATGTTAAGATAAAGTGTAGAAGACTTGAAGTTTGATGTGAAAAGGAATAAGTTTTCTCAGCGCATTCCTGATTAAAATAATACATAAAAGAAACATGAATCTTTTTATATTCCCTTTAAAACTGGGAGAAACAGCTGACAAGAAAACCTTATTCCTGCATTGGCACCCTATAAAGCATAAAATAAGGTACATGAGAAACTGTAGTATATTTTTGTTTGTTTGTTTGTGTGTTTGTTTTTAAGAGAAATTTGGTGTGTAAATTTCAGTAATATAACCAGAAATGGGATGTTCTATATGACCTGCAGTAAGGCAGGCCCTATTTTTGCTTTTTTTTTTTTTTTTTTTACTGATCTGCTGAATCTAAGTAAGTAAAATCACAGAGGCAGACACTATTAATGTAAGAGGCAGGAAAAAAGTATTTCCTCCTTTAAGTGGTTTTGTTTCTACAATACTGGGTGAAATAAATTGATACAAATAAGACTTCAGTAAAGGTGCTTGCCAAATCTACAATGGAAGTGAGAAGAGCTCAGTGCCTATCCAGCCATAAGAACGCATCTCCCACCAGAGCTCCGTGTGCCTTCAGCCATCACTGTCCCCTCACTTCTACCTATCTCCTGACACTGCTGAAACAGCTCAGGGTGCAGAAATAACCCGGGCCTTGAATGTGCAGACAGCCCTCCATAGCAAACCCACACCAACGCTGCACAGCTCCTCTCTCCCAATGCATAAGCAAAGAGATTTGTTGCTTACTGCCACGTAAGAATAACACGGCTAAGAACTCCACACCAATGAAGTGACCACACAGTGCCCCACAGAACGCCCATGCCACAGCTGAGCACCAGATCCCCTTCCAGCTTCTGGAGCCCCATTTCCCACTGGTTGGGCTCAACCTCTCCACCAGGAGCAGGAGGCACAGCAGAGAGATCCCTGGCTGACAGGCTGCAGCCCTGCCTCAGGTCGGAGAGCCTCAGCAGCACTGTGGGATTTGGCAGAGATCCTCAACAATTCTCAGACTCTTGCGGTATGAATCAACTCGAACTGACACACTGTGCAACAAACTTCTGATGCCAGCCTCCTGCACTAACTGTCTGAGGATTCAGACATGCCAGCATCTCTTTCTTTCAGATAAACCTCTCCAGAATGAAAGAAAACATCAATCTAAGAACTCCCATCCCACGCTGCGCTGTGAATCAGATGGCTGACTCCTCCAGGAAAGGCCATCACCAGCACGCTGCGAGCTGCAGGGCGGTGCGGCCTGCTGCAGGGACACAGAGCCACCCACCCATCACTGCACGGCGCAGCACTGAGCTGAGGCTTCCTGC
Source organism: Pavo muticus (assembly GCA_016647715.1). Lineage (NCBI taxonomy): Eukaryota > Metazoa > Chordata > Aves > Galliformes > Phasianidae > Pavo > Pavo muticus. The sequence goes on along the minus strand of JACDJE010000026.1, from coordinate 694,463 downwards.
AGTGCTGCACCTTAACCATATCTGGCTGTTCTCCTATACACAGCGTGCTGCATCCTTTGCCATAGCAATCTCCCAAATTAATGGAAAGCTCCCGCTCCAAAGCACCAAAATGCCACAGCACTGTCACAGCCAAGCATCCAAACACCGCACTAAGCAAAAAAAGTCTCATTCAGAATCACCCCGTGTTTAAATAACTACTGCATTCTTTGGGTGATGGCATGTCAAAGGGGTGACTAAACAGATAGCTGGACTAAGGACAAGGCTGCCCACAGCACATTCACATTCTTCCCCTGAAAGCACTGAAAATAACACCTTGGGAAGGGCTGTTTTATTTACATGGCCCTTGGGATGGAGAGTTTGAACCACCTTGCTATTCCTGACCCCAAGGACTCTCACACGTTCACAGCACGGCAGCAGGACAGCCTTCCAGAGAAGCAGACAGTACTGAAAGACTTAATAGCACACTTCACAGCTGACATCAACATCACAGCTGCTGTTTGAATTTTGGATTAATCTGCCTCCATTTCTCATTCCTATTCAAACTGCTTTAGTCCTAAAGTCACTCTGCTGAAGCTGATGTGAGCCAGGACCTCGCTGAAGCGACGCTGCACGGTCTGAAGGCACAGCAGCAGTAACAGCAGTTCTGCTTTAAACCACTGCTCAGCTGCTTCCTGATAACCCATTAATGGCGATCCCATCCCGTGAGCTGCAGCACCTCCTGCTCTCACCTCACAATGCCATTTTCACAGGCAAATTCCATTTCAAAGCTGAACGACCGAAGCCGTAGATATTTAAAATGCTTTGATGTGCGATTAATTATCGCTCTAAATTAGAACCTGCCAGATACCAGCAATGACCAGAAAGAAAATGCAGACTCTTAGAAACATGCTAAAGCTCTGCAGGAAAGTCAATAAGCACAGCCTTGTCTCCAGATCCCTTCACAGAAGAAAGTAATCCGTAGCTTGCCCTGTTTATTCAAACAACACACAGACAGCAGCCACTTCCAGAGTATCAGCAGTGCTGCAGTACTTACGGATGCTCCCCAAGCAGGCTGCCCCCACACTGCACACCCACTCTTGAGAAAACGTACTGAAATGCAAGGCAGGGAACTGAAGGTGAGAGCGTGAATGAATCTGTAAAGGATCTCACTCACAGCTGTTCAATGCAACCCAGATGAACGCACCTCTGTCAGCACTGCCCAAAGCGACAGCAGCCAGCAGAAAGGTGCTGACTGGGGGGCCTGGAGCCAAGCCTTGTTTCCGTGTTGATGGAAGGGGAGCAGAACCCTGAGGACCATCACGTGGAAGGTGAGGCAGCTGTGGCGCTACGGGAGCCGCTCCTTCCAGCCCCGACCCACCATCACACACAGCTGTGTTCTCACTCTGGGCACGGAGCAGACCAGCACACAGTGCTGCATGCTACAGGCACATCTCCTTCAGCGACTCACACTGCTCTCCATGCTGCACTACCTCAACAGGGCTTCACTTGGCACCGCCTCGTTAAAGGTAATTTGTGCGACATTTCCCTAACCAGCTCTCTAACCATTCTCAGAACGCCACTAACCATACGATACAAGTTTTTCCAGGAACAATTTATTCTCCCTTATCTAGGACACAAAGTTTCACTGCAGAGTGGAAGCTTGAAATAACGGTTACATAAAAAACAGTTCTGGACCTGCAGAAACGCCCTGTCAGTAGAAGGTAAGCGGGGGAACCCGCAGCTGGGCCGAGCCACGAGGGCAGCCTGGAGCTGAGCACACCCACAGCGCTGCAGCTGTGCGTGCCTCCGGGCTGCGCACACTGCAGTCCAACAGTGCGACGTGTCGCTGGCAATTAGAAATGGGGTCAATGGGACAAGGAATATGGCAGAGTACCTTAAACGCATTTAAGACGAACCAAAGACAAAAACTAGAGGCATCATAACAAGGAACCACAGCCTGGCCAGCAGCCAGCTTCCCAGGCATGGGATGAGAGCTCTGCCCGCACCTGACCACGTTACATTCCGACCCGATCGAAGCCCTGTGACGGCTCGGAGGAAAGCACCCTGCTCTGTACACAGGACTGATCCCCCCTTAGCAAACGCTGTCTGTGCCACGCAAGGCTCATGGCCAGGAGCTTCCATGCTCCTGTCATTCACACCAGGTTCTTCATTCATAAATCTACCGGAAAATCCCCCTCCAATCTCACTGCCCGCTTTCTCAGAGAAGAGGCCAGACTGCAGCTGACCTTCCCAGCAGCCAACTGCACCCCAGCACTACGGATTTCCTCCTCCTTTCCGCAGGATGCTCTCACCTTTCCATAGCACCACGCTGCCAAAGGAAGCGTCCCACAGCTTCCCTTGCTCCACAGCCACTAAAAATAACACGGCCCCCCGGTGCTTTTGGTTCTATTCAGCACTCTGGCAGACTCTTCAGTCATTCTCTACCACACAACCACCACGTTCTGCTGACATCTGGATTTCCGATACAGCACACATCACCATGGGAAGGCTGCGGTGCTCCCTTCTCTGCTGTGATCCTCCCTCCACGCAGCCATGACATCAAGCACACGAAGCCCAGAAATCTCAGCCATCGGGATGGGCTCACACAGCACTGGGAGCTTCACAGCAGGAATTCCTATCACTCGTGAGTCTTCAGATAAAGGGAATTTCTCATCTATAACCTACACAGCTATACAGATCACGCGTTACAGCAAAGTTGTGCATGATATCTCCAATTCAGAAAATACAATAATTTGTTTGCCCAAGAGAGACAAAGTGGAACAGAAACCATTCCATGCTTTTGAAGCCAGGAGAGAAGCTCCCCTTCCTGCCCAGCTGCAGCCCAGCGATCAGCACAGCCCTGCGATCACACCGCGCAGACTGCAGACAGGCGGCCTGCAGCCCAGGGCACCCCCTGCAGCACAGAGCTCTGCCGCGCAGCACAGCAGGAACTTCCTCGGGCTCAGGAGGGCACGCTGAGGAATCGAGCTTGTTAATGCACATCACCAGTCCTTCCCTTTTCTGTAAAGCACACTGTGAAGTGTAGCAGCAGAAGTTGGGCCGTACCATTGAGCCTGACTGCGCCCAAGCCACTGTGCCCAACACAAACCCACGCCTCCGAAGCTCCTCCTCAATGCTGAGGTGTGCACAGAAAGCATTACGTGCTCTATTGAACAGGCTGGAGAACTTCCCCAAACCTCATGTTCCTTTCCAGCAGAACAGTCGGACACCTTAATGCCCACAGCAATCAACACCAAATTTCTTTCTGTCTTTGGGCTTGTTGCTTTTTACCTTTCCCCCCACCTCACTCAGAACATGCTGTCAGTCCATAGCTTCCATCACCCTTCTGACTTCCAAGTTTCCTTTCTAGCAATTAGAAACTTCCCCCAAATACCCTGATGTGGAAAACCAATGTTCCTGGATGAACCACACCTCCGCAGCTCCTGGCTCCCTTCTCCTACACGTCCAACTGACTGTGGGACCCATTTCACATAGGACCTACCAGCTTCAGACTATTTTAGATAGAAGAGCACCTCCAGCATTTTGTAAAAAGAGATTCCATGTGTAAAACCCTGGATCAGCTTGTATTTTTAATACAGGAATATTTCCTGGGCGTCTCAGTAATTACAACTGTACCTAACCCCAGAAAGCCTCAAACCCAGAGTGCACCCCCAGGAGCAGCAGCACATGGAGCAGGGCGGGCTGGGAGCCCCTCACGTCCCTCCTGCTCTCAGCTCCCCATCTCTCAGCCAGCTGCACCAACCCTTCACCTGAGGCAGCAGCTGAACACAGCACAGCGTGGACTGCCCTGCACAGCATCCAGGAGCCCCGCAGCTTCAGAGCCAAAGAGGTGGAAAGCAGAGGCAGCACGGCTGGTGTCGGACACAGCTCCGAAGGAGCGGGGCTCTCACTGACAGCTCTTCAGCTGCTGGAGCGTCTCCATGGAAACTTCCATCTGTCAGAAATTCTGACATGCAGCTACGCACGTATTGTGCTTTGTGTTCCACGCAGAACTCCGAGCACTGCAATACCTGCTCCATCAGCCAGGCCTGCTTCAGCTGGGGGGTGCATTAGGAGAAGCAAAAGTTGCCTGCACCCCTCCCCTCTCACCAAGCCCCTCCAAAGCACACAGCGGTGATTTCTGCATTACTCCACGCTTTGCTCATTTAACAGCATTTGTTATTCTGTAATTCCAGTGCCATAAGCACTGCAGGACAGAACCCCTCTGTAAGATGAAGAGGACAGGTTGATTCAGGTCTGAACACACACACACACAAACCAAACACTACAGCAGATCAGACACCATTCTTCAACGAACTCATTTTCCTTACTTTCATTTCTGTGCTGCTCTTTATAACTCAAATCAGTTACAGAAAATGGCAGACGTGTCCTTGGAAGCACTGCATGCAATATGGGATTCTACTGAAGGGAAAAGAACAAGAAAAAGACCAACACACTCCTGGCCATCTCTCAGAAGGGAGTGGGGCGGAGGCAAACCAGAACCAGGTGGAAGCAGGGAGCACCGACCAGCCACATCCTGGGGCCTCTGCAATCCCACTCACACTGTCTCCTCTGGAAAAAGCAGAAGGAACTGCTGCTGAGTGTGCTGTGAGCAAAGGCTCTGCTACCTACAGCACAACCTTCCCTTACACGCAGAAGGCAAGGACCAGCTCTCTGCTAACACAAACAGAGAACAGAAATCCGAGTGTTTGGGAAGCTCTCCTCGGTGAGGACTCACACGGATGAGTAGCAGCGATTTACCTGAACCAAGAGCCCAGAATGGCCAACCAGCATCCTACCTGCAGGGCGGCAGACCCTGTGCCTCTTACAGGACAGCACTCAGTACTTCCATTCCATCACTTCTCAACATCTCGAAACATCACTGCGATGCCCAGAACAGCATCGGGGGGGAGGAAAAATAGAATAAAAGCCAGATCTGGGGGCTGAAAAGTCAAGGCTTAAACCTGAGACCACCTCCATCCCTGAGCAGTACACAAGAAGTAACTGTGAGCAGACAGACAAAGTAAGACAACGCAAAAGGAAACAGAAGAGAACAACTCACAAGACGTGGAAAATTATTTTGGTTGCACAGTCTGTGAGTCAGGAGTGAAAGTGTGAAAGTGACAGCTCAGGGTGGAGTCCGAGGATCCAGGCACTGCAGGAATCCTGGCAGACACTGCAGGCTGCTCCTGTGCAGCACGCAGTGAATATTTTGTGCTGTTTATTTTGAGTATTTCTAGTGGGGAGTCAGGCCTGGCTGGTCAATTACTAAATAAATCAATAGTTGGGAAAAAAAGTAGTATGTAGGATCATAAATGTTCACAAGGAAGTGGTCCCATAACACTGACAGTGCCATGAGCTCCTGCGGGCACCAGGCCCACCCCCGCCCTCAGCCCTCCACCTGCCCAAGCGCCAGGAAAGCTTCCTGGGAGCATCAGGGCTTGCTTGTGCCAACCTGTGGACATTCAGCATTCTCAGCAAGCAGCTGTCAAATCATTCACAGACAAAAAGGAAAAAAATCCAAAGGACAGCAAAAGAGATGAAAAATGTGAATGTTTCTCATTTTGGTTAAAATGATGATGAGACAAAATACCTGACGTGCTCACAGCCCTGCCCCTCAGCATCAGCACCGTCTCACCATCCCTGGGGGGCTGAGTTCAGTGCTCTGCACTGCTCTTCTCTATGGAGCTGCTCCTGAGCTGCCGGCACACAGAGCTGCCGTGCCGTGGGCGGTCACACTTCATTCACATCCTCCTATAAACAACTTAACAACAAATTACTGCCGCACTTCCACCCCACGGGACCACCTCAGCAACTCCTGCAAAACACCTTCCAAAGCACACGGAGATCTGCAAAGCCTCCAAGAGAAAAATGCCACTGTTAGAAAAACTGAAAGTCGTCTTTCTGCTAACCAAAGCATTACAGTCCCTAAAAGGCACGGTGTAAGTTCTGAGAATGGAGGAACGGGCCCAGCGCCACCCACGGCTACGCTGCCATAGGGCATGCACAGCACAAGGCAGGAAGCGCTGCCACCAACGGCCAGCCTGGTACTGACACCTACTAGAAGTTCTGAGCCGGGACAACAAAATCAGATCAGATCTTAGAACAAAGCTTTAGAACAGAAAACTTGGTCTGCGAGAACCTGGAAAACTGCTTGATTAAAAACCACCCATAAGTGCATCTACAAGGCTCCAAGACACCCAGCAGCAGTCATAACAGCAGTGCTCCCCACCAGCACAAGAGTCAAGCAAACATTTCCCCCAGCCATAGTAAAGCTGCCCTCTGATAGAACTGGTCTGTAACAGCACACAACTGAGCCGGACCGAGTCACTGCCCTGCAACACTGCTGGGATGCATCCGGAAGCACAGCCGCACGGCGCCCAGCACAGCGCGCATGGCTGGCTTTGAGCTGCGCTGCGTTACCACAGCACCACTGGTACAGCAAGCCTGAGAAACCTAACAAGGACTGCACAGCGACAGTAAGGCAGAAACAGCTCAGGGAGTGCTGGCAAACAGAGCCAGCACTGCTCTACCAGTGGGGTTTTGTTTTCTTAAGTATTTCTACAAGGTCTTCTCTGTCTCTTCATCTGCTTGTTTAAGCTGGGAGCAAAACGCACAGATACACAACTCAGAGCTGACTGCTGATCAGCCTCTTCCAAATTGCTTACATGCACACTGGGCAACAGCACTCAGCTCCCAGCACACACACTGTTGTTGATGGCAGCAAACAACTCAGTAAATGGACAGAGCCCCTTCATTCATTTACCTGGAATGACTACGGCAAACACCTCAGGGCAGTTTGCTTGGGAGTCCTCATCAGGACATCACCTCCCTTTCAAGATGTTTAGAGTTGGCAGTTTGAAGTAGCACAGATCACACTGCACTGTTTGGATCTCCTGGCTGTGTAAGCACAACCCTCACTTGCTTCCATTAAGAGTCCCGATATTAAGAAAAAACCCCCCAGAAGTAATTCCAACACGTGCTGTAACACCCGGCACTACAGCCTGACTTCAGAGAGCTCTGCAGGAAATCAATCCCAGAGGACAACAAAGGAGCAAAGGAGGAGATGCACGACGCCGACGTGCCCAAGGCCACGTGCCAGGCACACGCACACACCTCCAAGTGGCCACACCTGCAGTTCCCATTCCACACAGAATTAGAATCCACGAGCAGGAAAGTTCCCCCTTTTAGGGGAGTTCTTACACCGCTTGGAGTTATTCATGCTAAGCACTTTCTGCAAGAGGAACCCAGCTACAACTGCAGAGGTCTGAGAGCTGTGCTGGACAGACACACACTGCTGAGCAGGACAGCAGGCAGAGGGGCTCCATCTTAGCCTGATGCCTGCAGGCCCAACTCCTGACAGCCTCACATCACCCTCCCGGCCTGACGCCCACCGCCCAGCTGGCACAGCTCTCCTGCAGCAACTGGGAAGAGCCCGGCGGAGGGCCATGAAGATGATAAAGGGCCTGGAGCACCTCTCTTATGAGGAAAGGCTGAGCGACCTGGGTCTGTTCAGCCCCAAGAAAAGAAGACTCGGAGGGGATAAGATCAATGTCTGTAAATATCTAAGGCGCTGGAGGCAAAGGGACAAGGCCAGACTCCTTTCAGCGGGGCAAGGCAACAGGACACGGGGAAATGGCCACAAACTGAAGCACAGGAGGTTCTGCAAAAACGTGTGTAAGATCTTCTTCACAGTGAGGTGACGGAGCACTGCAACAGGCTGCACAGCGGGCGCGGAGCCTCCTTCTCCAGAGACACTGCAGACCCACCTGGACACCCAGCTGTGCAGCCTGCAGCAGGGAGCTGGACTCGATGATATCTGGAGGCCCCTTCCAATCCCCACAGTTCTGTGATTCCTCTCCTTGCGGCCGCAGCACAGCTTAGGGAACGTGATTTAAGAGCACCTGAGGCAAACCCTTTGTAACGGGACGGATCACGCCCAGCTGCCCGAAGTTCTCAGCCGCGCACACAGCCAGCAGCGCGAGCGGCCACCGCGCAGTGCCCCGCAGGGCAGGGCGGTCCCGCGGGGCGGGCAGCGCCGGGAGCGGAGGCCGCGCCCTTCCACCGCCGGCAGGACACGCAGCGCCGCTCACACCGAGCGGTTACTGCCGCACCCGCCCACCAAAGACAGCAACTTCCACCTCGGGGACTGGGAGCATGGCATAACACGCGGTGTGAGCCCGGCACCGCCGCGCCCCGGCACCGCCCCGGCTGCCCGCCCTCAGCACGCGGCGCGGGCACCTCCTCACCTGGGCCGGGCAGCGGCCGCCCGAGCGCCGCCTCCGCCGTCCGACAGCCGCGCTGGGACGGAGCTCCCGTACGTACCCACGGCCACCGCCGGGCTCGGCTCGGCCCAGCTCGATCCCCACCACGCCGCGCCGAACTTTCCAGAAGGGCGGCGGCTCTCACACCTGGCCTAGAGCCGCCCCGAGCACCAATCACCGCGCGCCGCGGGCAGCCGGGCCAATGGGAGCGCGCGGACAGCCGGGCCAATGGGAGCGCCTGCCCGCCGCGGGGCTCTGCCTGGAGGGGCGCTGCAGCTGCGCAGTGCCGGCGGTGCCGTGTGGGCACCGGGAAAGCTCCGCCAGGAGCTCGGCGGCGCGCGGCCGTGTTGGGCGCTGCACGGGGCGGGGCGGTGCCGTGTATACGTTGGCTGTGCCGTGGCGTGGCACGTACAGGACGCGCTGTGCTGGCACCAGCCCACTGTGGGATGCTTTGCAGTTGGTCACTGCTTTTTCAGAAGTTGCCGTTCCTGTGTTTCCATAGTGAGGTCTTCTCCCACTTTTCCTCGTGAGACCACCACGGGATCATTAATTTTCTTGCTGCTGGTTTATGTTAATGGCACAACTCCCCCCAGCCCCCAGGGATTATGGGCTGACAACAAAGCAGGTTCGTGCTCTGTGACTCACATCTACGCAGTCAGGCCCGTACCCATTTTGCTCTCTGAAGCTCTGACCTTCGCTGCCTGCGCACTGACATGGATCCCAACCAGACACAGCGGTGACGTGAGCTCACAGCGAGCAGCAGAGCAGCTTCCCGTTCCTGCTCACACTGATCAGGAGGGCCCGCAGTGTCCCCATGGGGTGCACCGGGCACAGCGCGAGCTGCCAGCCCAGGGCGGCCCGCTGCCTTAGCACTGCAAGGGAGCATAAAACATGTAGTGCAGCTCGTAAAGTAACCGTGATTGGCTTTTAAATAATTAACTGACACTGTAGGAAATCCAGTTCTCCAGGAGGTTGAATGGTTGTTTGCTTCCAGCCTTGTGTTCCTTTAACACCGCTAACAGCGCAGTGACCTCACGTGCTTTATGGATAAAAACAATACCAATAATTTAGAGATATTCCAGAGGAGAGTACAGAGATTTGGACTTAATCCCTGCACCCCAGCAGGTTCTCCCTAGCCGCAGGGTGTTCCTAGCAGCTATTTCCCCTTTCTGTCCACCATTGATTTATATTCCTGGGGGAAAAAAACCAAAACCTTTTTCAAAACGTACAACATGTGATGAAATAAAGTTAATGATTCAGTTTGTGCTTTCATTTTGGCCTCCTGTTATCCTAATGCAAAGTCTGCAGGGGGGGTGCAAAGCTGAAGCTCTGGGGGTACCTCAGAGCACCGACCCAGCAGCACACAGCGCTGCACGTCCTGCTCGCAGCCCTGCTCTGCCCACTGCTTCTGTGCCTCTCACATTTCTTTACTTCCTTGAATCAGCTTCTCTTTGTTTTATTTCTTCTTGTTCAGATCTCTAAAGGATTCAGATTTGGATGTTTTCTAATCACCTTTCCTACTTCCTCCTTCAAATTATTCATGCCTGATTCAGTTGCCACCCCAAACCCATTCACTGCCCCCCACCTGACCCTCAGGCTTCCTCATCCTTGCTGGCTGTTGGTTAACACCCCCTGTCCTTTTACTGACCCGAGCTCGAAGCCTCAATCAGCTCTGACTGCTTTCTCCACTTCTTTTTACAGCCATTAGCTAATTCACACCCTGTTCTTTAACATCATCTCTCAAAAATTTTTCCTCCTAAACTGTATTACCAAAATCATCCACACTTGCATTATTTCTTTTGCCCCGTTTCATGCAACTTTCTCCCTGTGTGAATCTTGGCCACACCATCTCTCCTCCTTCAGAGCACCCGAAATGCAGCTGCAGAATCCCTGCTGTGTGGGCAGACTGACCACCAGCCTCTCGGGGCTGCGAGTTCCAGCACGGCTGCTGGGGAGCTGGAAGTAGGCAGAGGCAGAGGAAATGCCACAAGGAGCTCTCAGAGCTGCTTCAGGAAAACAGAAGAAAAACTCTTCCTATGAAACGAGTCTTTTACTTCATTTCAAAAATCTTTTTTTAATTACATCAGCCCAGTTTCTGAAAGAAAAGACAAAAGCATGTAACTGAATGCCATTGAAATTAAATGTTAGCCTTTAAAAATATTCCTCAGCCAAACTATTTATTTAATTGAGCTTAGCCCAAACACAGCTCTTTTTGTTGAGCGCAGTGTTGACATCCAAAAACATCCACCCAGAGGCCGACTCCGTGAGGATGGCTGCTGCGAGTTTTGCCCCGAATGCACTCACATTAGAACCTGTGGGAGTCAGGCACAGACGAAAGCACAGTGAATTCTCATCTCAAGGCATTCAAATTCCGTTTGCAATGGGAGGTTGGCTGGAGGAGAAAGAAATACAGTATTTGTGTCTCTTCACTGCTGGGCTGTTAGGAGCAGCTATAGTGACTGTTTCTTACATGTTTGTTCAAGGGGAACAACTATAGCAGATCCTCTTGTGGTACTTCCCCAAGGAACTGTTGATTTTAAACTAATTTGCAGTTCCTCTTCCACTTTTCATGCTGTTTAGCATGCATTATTTCAGCCGCTGCCTTCCTGTGTTTACGTGTCGGTCAGTGAAGCTGTCTGTTATTGCACAGCCTGCAATAACCACGGGCACCTCCAGGTGCTGGTCTGGCTGCAGGGCACTGGCAGCACCCGCTGATTCCATCTCCTGCCACTCAGCCTCTCTGCTCAGCCATGCTGGAAGCTACGTAAGAAGACAAGAATGGGAAAGGAAGAATCCGCCAGAGCCATTGCCTGGTGATTCTTGTGAGGCCGTACACAGACCGGCAGGCTGACTCCGTGTGTCCCTCGGTGCAGTCTTTGCCTATCGTGTAGCTGTCTTCACCCGTATTTTAGAAGAATGAAGCTGTCTGGAATAGGCTCTCACACATTGAAATCATTTTTAGGATTTTTTTCATTCATGTCAACCATATTTAGCCTTCCAAACACTCTGCATCACTCCTCAAGCTTTATCTTCAGCCCTGGGCTGCCTAGAGAAGCGTGTCAGTCTTCCTAAGCTTAATAGAACACCTAAATAAAGCCTACGCATGAAAGAAATGCTTTTCTTTTTTCCGCATTTGACTTCAGGGCTATTTCAGTCTGCTCCGCATTCTTCCCGATAAGCCATCCTTGTCTTTGCCCTAACCAGATGCACCAGCAGCGACTGGTGCTTTTCAGGCACTTCCCAGCTGCTTCACGTGGTTGCCGTTGACTGGAAGGCTGGAAGGCTGTTTCCCTTCTGCAGTTCTGCGACATTTCTGCAGGCCGAAGATGGCTCACAGGAGGCTGTCCTTTCGAAAGCGCCGTGCAGCTCTCACTATTACCTTCAGCGGCACAGAAGGTTCCCAATAGCATTTTATTACATCTCTAGCCTGAAGCTGTTAATTTATACTCCTAGCTACTCCTATATCATGCCTTATGAACACTAGAATTATAAACGCTTTCACTTTTTAATTACAGGAGTCTCAGTGGGAAAAATAAAACATTTTGACCCCCTGGAGATTGATGTAAAATACGCTTTTCCCTTCTGCTTGCTTTACAAGGCAAGTGCGCTTCAGCGACTGCTCCATTAAACTTCCAAGAGGCAGAGAAAATCCTTTTGCTGACATGCTTAATCAGTGCTGATACATCTCTAAGCACACGTGTTCGCTATTGCATCCCAAACTAGAATGGCCTTGGACATCTTTGCATACAACTACCACCTTTCGGGCTGGGATGCACGGCTGACAGTTTTGTTTCCTCACAGCTCCCAGGCAGAGCAGCAGCAGGACGAGCACAGCGCTGCCCCTGCCCAGCCCTGCAGCCCTGTGCTCCCAGCCCACCTTCTGCCCTGCAGTGCTGTGCCTGCAAGGATTTCAGCAAGGTCAGCTTCGGAGAAAACACGGATTGGGGATTCTTCGAAGCCATCACTGCTGAGTGATAAGAACGACCCTTTTCTTGAAAGAACTCCATTTGCAGCTGATTCCTGACGTACTTCTGTCTTGTGTGTTACTTTGCCTGTCAGTGTTATGTTCCCGAGTTGTGAGAAGTGTCTGCATTTCTTAAACTATTCCTACTTTCCTACTTCTACGTGATTCTGAACTCAGGTTAACCCACAGCCAGCACTTCATGGAGAAGCACACACAGATCAGCTCTGCATGTCACTGCAGGACTCACGTCAGCCTTAAGGTCCTGCTTTTTGTCCATCGTTCGCCTGAAGAAGAAACAGAATAGTCATAACCCAGAGTTTGGTTCTACATGGGTTATCCCCAGTAATAGCACAAACACTTACAGCAATGTCCACAGTAAGCTGAGGAGAATTTTCCTTTGCATGTGAAGGAACACACCCTGCAGAACCACCTCTTATATAACGGCTCTGTCCCTCCTGCACACATATTTAAGGATTATTGATACTCCTGTTAAAGAGACGTCACAAATCAGAGTATTAGGATGACTCAACGTCATCTAAATTAAATGACAGCTAAGAAAAAAATCAGGACAGTTTTGTCCGAGTTGTAGTTTGGCATCCTTACAACAAGAAGAGACCTCTCAGCTCTGTGAGAATCAACAGCACAAACTTTCTCCTTTGGAATGTTTAAGTTTCAATGGAGAAATCTTGTTCAGAAGTGGCCCATTAGAAACACTGCGGTTCGGGATTCTGCTAATCCCAAACAGCTCAAAGCTCTGTTCAGATACTCTTTAACAAAAATATATTTGGACTTGAAATAGAAATTCCACAAATATTTTCAGTCTTAATACAAAAGGTCTAACAATTTTCCTGAGCTGCTCTCTGTCATACAGAGTAACGCTGTGTGTTATTCGCTCTTGCTCTCCTCCATCGGACCCGTCACCCTGCAGCAGCAATGTGAGCAAAGGCAGATGTGTCTCGTTACGCACTGGGCTGTGACATCAGCAGGCGCCTCCTGCCTCCTCTACTTTGTTTTTGCAGAACATCATTCATTTATTTTACGACGTGCTTAGTTTTTATTAAAGTGATCTTGCCATAAGGCTTTAAGCATAATAAACCAACCTCAATGAGCTTTTTTTGGCATTCACTGCGCACTTTGAAATAGTATTATTGTCTAGAGACTTTTATAACCTTTAAAACACTGTAGAAACAATTCAGCTTGCCTTTCTTAAAATGAAATCTTTTTTGTTCCATTCAGCTGCATGACTGCTGAGGTCTCAATTTCAAGACCGTGAGTTTTGCTTTAAGCAATAATTAAAACTAAAACAACACAGAGGAGCCTGTGCTTGCTGATGGCTGCCTTTACCTCACTTGTTCCCCTTCTGTTTCTTCTGTGGTGTAAGGTGATGGGAATGGATGCAGCTGATCTGTAGCAGCACGGTGTGACCCACTCGCGTCACTGAAAAGATGTCCCAAGAGACCTGTATGGAGCAGGTGTAGGAGCGTGCCTACCTGCGTCCCCCTGAGCACTTCAGCTGTGCCTGCACATGGTAACGTGCTCCAAAAGCAAAATCTAAAGTGTATTCTTTTAGTTCAGACCCAAGCCTGAGTGTGAGATTCAGTACAGCATTGGTTGTGACAATCATCGAGGCTTATCATTACAAAATACTATGTGACCATGATTCGGCCCTGAAGGATATCTTGATGTAAAACCTCCTTCTTCACTGGTGGTGCTCTGGGATGATTTGAGCCAGCCTGGAGCTGGGCGGGCAGCCACAGCCCCGGCACAGGAGGACCACGGCTCCAGGCCCAGCAGCCCTCACTGCAAGGCACAAGCTGTGAGAACCCATTCGCTGTTCAGTATTAATTTCTGCATTTAGCTCAGGCAAGACCCTCCTACTGGAAGCTGCAAGAGTGGGCAACCTTTGTCCTGAAGGGATCTGACTGATGAGAACCAGCAGCAGCTCAGTGAGCAGTCTCCAGGGGCTGCAGAGCATTGCTGAGCTCTGAGCACCCACCAACCACTCCTTTCCAGAAGGCATTTTAACGTCCTGCCAGGTTAGCTCCTGAGCTGATAAGCTGCCTACGAATAAGAAACTATATATTTTTTGTTGACGTGACGACAGGCCACCTAGCAATCTCCTTAGTGCAAATCTATATGAACTAAGAAAATTAAGGTATTAAAGCTGCCAAAACCCAGATATATTCCAAGTCAGATACTGAGGTGTATCCCATGGATCCGTGTAGTGGAAAGCATTAATCCTCTCCTGTCACAGCCTCAGAAGGGATCACCTCTCCCTGTGAGGCCCAGCACATCGTCCTTGCGGCTCCCAGCTGCTCACCACCCACAGGCAGCCGTGGTGCCCGTCCTGCTGAGCTCACAGCCCTCACCCCGGGGCCCTTCGCCTCGCAGCGCTGCGGCCAGCCGCCTATGAGAGGGAAACACCATTGTGATGAGCACTACTGGAGATGAGGTAACGTATTTACTGCTTCAGGAAGGAAGGTTTTCCTGTTTGTGTCTGAAGCACACCGGAAACATCACCATTTGTGTACAGAACAATTATCTAGGGCATGCACTGCAGAGAAGCTGGGCTGGAGGAAATCCATGTGCACCAGAGCCTGCTGCAGCACTGTGTTCCTGCAGCACGCACGTGCTTGAGCACTGGCTTGTGGAACTTCTGACACAGTCACACCAGTGGAGCTGGCAAGAACTTGCTCCTATGGAGTGATCTGTGACCACAACAGAGAGATGCCAGTGAGTGGATTTGATTTGAACCGCATTCCTTGCAGGTTGCTTGGTGGCAGCGTACAGCACCCTGGCTCTGCTGGAGCTCAGCTTGCAGAGCTGCACAGGGCTGGGCAGCGAGGGGGCTCTGAGCAAAGCTGGGGCTGTGGAGCTGGCAGGGAGTGTGGAGCTGGAGGGGGTGTGGGGAGCTGGGCAGGGGGCAGGGACTGGAGGGGCTGAGGAAGGAGTCAGCAGCAAACAAAGCTGAGTTTGTTGGGCATTTTCTTTTCCATGTAAAAACAGAAGATGATGGGGAGAAATCACCATATTTACTGAAGTTGTGGTGGAATATAGCTCTATAAATGGAGGAGAAACCACAGCCAACTAAAGGTAGAAGCTGTGGGACATGCATTAGTCATGAGAAGATACCTCATCGAAGTTATGTATGTGTGAAATGAGCTTTGACAGAACTCACAAGGGAGAAAATCGGGAGATGAAAAATGCATCTAGAAAATAAATGATAGAAGAATTCATACGTGCCAGAGGAATGCATGGAGGTGCTGCACTGAAACCTCGGGAACCACAGGTGCAGCCAAACAACAGACATCTATGGAAACGTAGGAAAAAAGAGTCTTGATCCTGATCACGAACACACTGGGTATTTAAATGAAAAACAAAGATAAGACAAATAAGCAAACACTTATTATAAGCAAACGCCTGTAATGACATACTTCAGGAATGTAAAATGTTCAGGTGTTCAGTGGGAGCAGTGAGTGAACTGGGCAGGAAAGGCGGCTGCACGCTGAGGGAACTCCACCTTTTATATTCTAGTCCGAGCATCGAAAAATTCCAACTTTTCTTCCAACGAAGTGGGGAGAGATCTCTGAAGAGAGCTCCGGGCCGCTCAGCAGGGAGATGGGAGCTTAGGAGACAGGGAGGAGCTTCACAGGAAAAAGAAAACCAATCAGACAGTGGGCGATGACAACAGAAGTGCTGGAAGTGTTATGAAGTGGGAGGATGCACTGAGGAGCCAAAGCAGCAAGCTGAGCTAACTTGGGACGCACAACGCTGGGGGAGCCTCTCCAGGTTGTTGGGGGAAGAGGGAAAGGTGGCCGTAGCACTGAGCTGATGGGAGAGGAATTACAAAATGCCACAGTTTGTTTCAAAACTGACGGCAATCGCTCCAAAGAGGATAATCATCCTGAATGTAGGAGCAAGGGCAGAGGAACAACACCAGAAGGGACCGCATTTAGACAAGAAGTGAGAGTCAGAGGCCATGCCCAGGGCCGGGAGGCTGGGCACATCCCCGTTCAGAATGCCAGCAGAACTGGTCTGTAAATAACGTGTCCCAGACCTCCGTAAGCGGGGGGGCTGGAGGACACTTCGCGATGCATCCACTGCATTTCTCAGGGCAGATGTTCTTGGAGAGAGAGGAACGCCAGCATCGTTGGCCAAGGCACAAGGATGGTGTTAGCAAGAGTGCAGCACGCTGGTCTTACAGCTTCTCTTCCAAAGATTCCAGCTGGAGTAGACCCATAGGAAAACAGCAAGGATGACTGCAAGACAGAGAGCCTCGTTAGCCCCATGAGATGAAGAGGTGTCTGCTTCAGGGAACCCACAGCAAGTCCCAGCACAGCGTGCAGGCTGCCGGACAGCACCGAGCCCAGCAGGACCTACCAGTGGGCAGCCTATGGATTTCTGCATGTTTTCTTCACGTTCTAGAATGAAGCTCTGGAATTCAGCAGTGCTCACAGCAAGACCCATCTGACTACAGAGTGGAGAACATGGTTTACTGGAGATGCTCTCTGTGGGGCGGTTTCACAAGCAAAGCAAGGATTTTTCCTTTGAATGGTGACTGCATGAGAGCACCTCACCCAAACAGCTCCAGCAATGTCGCTGTCGTAACAGCACTTTTAAAACCAAATGGCTATTGGCTGTGATTCCAGAGCTGCAGCTCTGGAATTCTGGTTACCAGACTGTCACTGGCAGTCTCAGTCCCACATCAGTGCTGACAAGCGGCAGCCGCGCGGTGCTTTCTATGCCACACTGGGAACTGGCAAGTGGGGCATCTACATTGGATGGTCATGCGTGGACAAGAAACTTGCTCCCTGGAACAGACACTGTGCTACAGTAAGGCTTTCCAGGAGTTACCTTCTGTTCAGGAAACAGCCTGAAGAGGAGCTGTATAAAACACGCTCCCCGACCCATCGGCACACGGAGCAGCCGCCCTTCCCCGACCCCACGGACACGTGGCCCTCCCAGCAGCCAGCAGGCTGCCGCACCTCTGTGCACAGACACAGTGCGAGACTCGTAGGCACGTTGTACTACAGTACGCAGAATACAGTTTTTACTACAAAAATAGCCAAGAACCCGTGGCTTATCCTGCATTTTATTTAATGCTAGGAAGATATCTTTCAGTGGACTATTCTTTACATGACCCCCCAAAAATCAATCTTTCTGCTATATTTTCTTCTAGAAAACTCACTGGTGTGGAGCTGGGGCCAAACCCCGCCGCAGCCAGCGACAGTCGTCCCGCTGGTCCTTAGCACTGCAGCAGTACAGTCTGGGTGCATTCCTTTTATTGCCACTGGCAGACACGTCTGTTTTAATACAGCATAAAAACATACACTGCCAGAAAGCACACTGATTATAGAACAGCAGCCATTATCTCCAAACAAAGGCCACAACAACCCAAACCTGTGCCATCTCTCCCCGGCTGCTGCCAGGCTGCCCGCAGCTTCCAGAGGCAAAGCGGGCACAGCCAAAATCTCTGCTGTCCTTATAGAGCCACCAGCTCACCTAGAGCTAAAAGGGGCAACACAGCGCCCAGCACAAAGTGCTGTGTTAAATCCAACCCAGGCTGCCTGGTGGTTTCATGGTGCCTGCAGCTACAAACGACAACAGTGATTTGCCTGAGAAGCAGAAGGTGTGGGGAAAAAAGGAGAAATCAACATTCCTCCCCCAGCCCTGTTTTGCTGCCCTCCACTATAACTACAGCTAAAGGAGAATTAGGCCATGAAATGCAATAGAAAACAGCATTTGTTGCATCTGCTGT
This sequence comes from Pavo muticus, assembly GCA_016647715.1. Taxonomy (NCBI): domain Eukaryota; kingdom Metazoa; phylum Chordata; class Aves; order Galliformes; family Phasianidae; genus Pavo; species Pavo muticus. Next base: position 676,498 of record JACDJE010000026.1, on the reverse strand, counting down.
TTCACTTGTGTCTCTAGAACTGCTCTGCAAACACAGGATTCTCTGCCTTGGTATGACAAGATCCATAAATACAATTACTGCACGTTGTCGTTTCTTCCAGTACTTTTCTATGTTGCCTAGTTTATGAGATTCTGAATTAATATGACTGGAAATAGAAGAAAGAATTTGTCAGAGGACACAGATTTCCCCAGTTCTGCTTCCATGAACTTATAGAACTCTGGAGCTCCTCCACCTGCTGGAAGCAGCACCTTTGTCCTGCCTGAGAGCACAGCCCAGCGGCTTTGGTCACCGCCATTCCCCATGGAACACTCACAGTGCAGCTGCAGAAAGATCAGAGGTTTTAAGAAGGGGGATTGCTGCAGGTATTCAAACTGTTCAGTGCAGACAGCCTCAAATTAAACCCCAAAATGGAACGACAACTGAGTCACATTTCTGATTCGGTACGGCTTGAGATACACAGCCTTATCCTGGCTTGATGGCTAATTACATTCTCCAAACAGCCTAATAAAACAAAGCACGCCGCCAAACGGGGTCTCTAATTAGCAAGCAGTCACTTGGCTTCCAATACTCCCTTCAACAAAAACAAAAAAGAAAATCTAGCAATGCTGCCCTGCAACGCTGGAACAAAGAGGAAAATTGTATTGAATTGTAAAGCTATTCTACCTGCTTTCCTACAGCAAAAAAATATGAGGAAAAAAGGAGGAACACTCATGTCCTTTCTATCTCCAGAGAGCAGCTGGCATCCTAGCACTTCAGGTGCCACATTGCATGATGTGCAATGACATGAAACCAATTTATGTCACCTAAATGACTTTCCATTGACAGTGTGTATCAGCAAGCACATATTTATAGCTGGGACAAGCACATTCAGACTAATTAGCAGCTTTCTCCCCAAATGAAAAAGCAGCAGCGTTTCAGACAGTCTGTGTTACTGTGAGCTTGTGGGAAGACAGATTTTAACAGCGCTATGAGAACAAAAGAGCTGCCTAAAAGAAGAGATAAGGCTTGCATATGGAGTTAATTTGTTTTAGAGCAAGTTTAAGAGTTACAAAGATGCATCGCTCATTCCTTCTCATGCAACAAACAGGGTTCAGGCAAGGATCTGTGCTATAATGTAACGGCATCACGGCTGGCGGCGCTTCTACCTGGGGTATTTCTCTGGTTCAGCCTTTCGATCTACAGCTCCCACCCTTCTCCTTCCAACCAGTGACATCACGGTGAATAATTTTGATCTGTTTATTAATTCTCAGAACCAACAAACTAAGTCAAAGTGATAGAAAAGACCTCACCAGCGGCCCTAGGCATGGTGTAGCCCATAGGCACACCTCCATTTGGGATAGAAGCTGACAAACAGAGCTTGGAGGGAGTTTTCAGCCAAAATACAGCACAAGTCTAATGCAAAGGAGGTGACAGATGGTGTGCTTCCTATTCTAATTTGTTGAAAATTATGAAAGATTAGAAGTGCTACAAGCTAAGCAAACTACTGTTAAAAAGTGGGAAAAAATGGTCGGAACATTTGAATTAGATGCATAAAAATGCATTTGCTATTTTTAGAAACAACAGGTTCCTTACCCCCAAGGCAGCTCCATTCCACACCACCCCCCCACCCCCCCCCGCAGCGAGGCCTGCTGAAGGAGTGGGGCACTCACCTGCCGGGCTGTGAGACACAAAGCGGGGAGCAGCAAAGGAGGACAAGAAGTGGGCCTCCGGAAATGACTGGATTGTGATGGCTCCTGTATGCTGTCAGTGCGGCCACAGGGCTGCCAGGCAGACCTGCACAGCATCCAGCCCATGGCCTCCATGCGCCAACATTCAGGGCTGGGATGGGCTCCTTGTGAGGACACCCGGCCTGCAGGCCGCTCACACTGCTGGACAGGCACCCATTACACAGCAGTTTGGAGCAACAGCAACAGAACAAAGCAGCAAATGAAGTTTCTTTTGGGATTCGGATTTACCTTCCTGTTTGGTTTACAGATCTCTGCCCGCACAGAACAGGTCACAAAGCCAGGTCTCAGCCCTGAGCGAGGAGGAGTCCCTCACAAAGCTGTGTTATTGCAAGGCACAGAGCCGAGGGGCTGAGAAGCGAGCAGCTGGCACTGAGGGGCTCAGCGCTGTCAGAGCTGCAGCCTAAATGAGTCTCCAAACTACACCATTCATTATTGCCTTTCTGTGCTCGTTGCTTGCATTGCCTGGTAATTATAGGCCGCGTGTCGTCACCAGAACTGGGCAGCAGCAACCTGCCTTTGCTGTGCCGGCCTGCGCGGCAGCACCCGTGAGCTCTGCTGTCCCTGTGCCAGGCAGGCTGGGCACCACCAGCCGCTCCACACCTTCACAAGAACACCAAACCATCCATCTCTTCTCTTTCCCTCCTTGCTAGCGTGGTTAAAGCAGTTTGTAGAATAATAGGAGATGCTCAACACCATACTCTGCTGTTTAACACATTGCGCCTGCTTTTGTTTTTGAATGGGAGAGATGATAAATCCTGATCCTTATTCTTTGAAAACTCCTCCAAGGAATAAACGTGAAGAAGTGTTTCTAATTACCTCAGTTTCCCCACTGCAGGCTGCCCAGTGCCCACTCAGCCCAGCCTGGAGCACCGGGATGGAGCACCCACAACATCCCCTGTCTTGTGTCCTGTTTCATAGTAGAGAAATGTTTCCTTCTCAGAACAGAAAGGAAAAACTCTCAATGGCAAGAATTTTTTGTGCTGCAGATTTGTTGGAATATAGGTGAGTGCCAAATGATTCAAAGACTGTGAAGAATTCCAGCACACATCATAGTAACTGCTGCTCTCTCTGAACAGAGAACAGCTCATAGGTCAGCAAGCATAGCAGCAGCCGTGCTGCCCAGTATATTTACATGTACCACACGTTTTTGCACAGGAACTTCTCCAAAACAAATCTCAGCTTGAACTGAAATCTCTCTTTCACTTCTACGTGAATATTTCACAGTGCTTAACCAAAACCCCAGAAGATAAGGAGGGGAAGCAAATAGACAGAATCCATTTCTCGTGCGATGAGGCCAGAACGGTGCATCACAGCTTTTGTCTTGGAGACGCCCATCGCTATCGATGAATTCTGAGAGTCAGGAACACAACCATAAATCCTTTGTTTCAATAACAGCCTTTCCAACCCTCCGCTCAGGATGACGAGAAAAATACAGACAGGTGCTCTCCAGCCCAGGCCTGGGGAAGCCTGCTGGAGAAACATGTGCTCCACTGTGGTACTTGGGAGCACCTGCGTTAGGTGGCAGCAGGGCCTGGACAACAATTGCCCGGTCCTGGTGTGTGGATATTTGATCATTTTCTGCTTGGAAAGACAAGCAAAACAATGCTCCCTTCCAACATTCAATTATGAGAGCTATTCGGTGTCAAAGTGCTGAGGGAATTTAGTGGGACCAGTTATTACTTCTTTATGCATAATTCTGAATTTGCTGCTCTAATGAGCCCTTCTCTATTTCCTCAGCAATTGTCGCTCGTCTTGGTGAAAATGACTTGGCCTGACTGACCCCGTTAAGCCTCAGAAATTAATTGAGATCTGAAAATGCTTGAGTACACATCCGTAGCTTTACATACTGTTCTGATCAGCATTGTTAGTTAAGCAAACCTGTGGGAAAGCCAATAAACGTAGAGCTATGAAACAGGAGCAATTAACGGGGGCTGAGAATAACTGGTGCTCCTGAGATCAGGCCTGAAAGAGAGGATACAAAAAATTAACAGAGAGCTGAGCTAACTACATGGAACCATCCAGGTCTATTCTGGGTGGAATATGGAGCTTCCCAAACAGTGCCAGAGCACAGAATGCCCTACGGGAGGAGCTGCAGCAGAAAACCAAGCTTACCCTGCAACAGTACAGCATGGCAGCAGCAAACAGGCTGCCTGGAGCACTTGGCTCTACCCTACCATATCCTTGTCGACAGATGCTGGCAGCAGAACTGCTGCCCCATCTTCACCTTCCACTGAGCAGCTGGTCAGCAGGAAGAAAATCAAGAAGTTCCACTCACCAAAGAATGGGCTGGATGGGGTAGCCAGTGGGACTGGCCTGCTTGTGACCAAATAAGGCAGGAAAAGCTGGAGCTGGGGGATACATTTGGACAAGCTTTTGGATTCAAAACCTTTCTTCTGGTCCCCCCCAAACCAAATCATGCTTCCAGGAATGGATTCTGCCGGTTATCTTTTCAATAACGTATTTAAACCAAAAGATCTCCTAACTTAGATGAAAAGTAGTAGAGGCATCCAAGAAGCTGTCTGGAGGAAAACACAAGAGTCAAATTTTGTAGTATTGATTTCAAAGCTACGAAGTGAAAACTGACCAGTGAATATTCTCTTGCACATCATAACTAGATAAAGAACACAAACGCCAGGAAAATATCTAGCAATTACCTTTAGGGCTGGACTGAGAGCAATAGAAGCCACAGTGATCTCACAGCAATGCTAGGTAGAACCTGAGTAGTAGCTGGGGCAGAATTACACGATCCGAGGAGATGTTGAAATCAGGGGAGAGAGGCTGGGACGGCAGCGGGTCCAGCGGAGCCCACCTGTCTGCTTTTGTTCCCCAAGGTCTCTGCGCAGCCCCACTGCCCAGAGCAGGAATTGCCCACCCCAACCCCTGCTCACACTCGGGTGAGCTATTACTCTCCAGTAGCTCTCTTCAATTTCAGACAAGGTTAGTTAGGAAAATGGACTTTCAGACTGCTGTGCCCTGGGTTGCACAGAGCCCAGACAACACAGAACTGCTGTTGTAGTCGAGTGCCTGTGCACCCAACACAGCCCCGCTCACCCCATCAGCCCCGAGCCCCATCTTGTCCCGCCCACACAGCGCAGAGCTCTGGCACTCTGTGCCCAGGACGCTCTGCCTCCCTGTGCCAGACTGAGCCCACACCCCCTGCAGCACTGCGCTGCTCCCGGACGGGGCTCTGTGGGCACTGTGACCCGGCAGGGCTGTCATCCCCTCTCCTTATAACTCCTCGCTGCTGTACACCGGTATCCTTACAGATCTATTTTTTCTCGAATCCCCGATGAGCCGATGCAGGTCTATAGAGACTGATTGGAACTTCTGTAGCTCAGCAGGAGCGTCACAGGCAGGAGAAAACAGGCTGTGAGGGTGTGCTTTTCTTGGCCGCGATCTCTGCTGCTGTCAGTATTTACAGGCAGGCTGGGAAGCCACATCTTTCTCCTCTAACATCTTTCTCCAGGCTGATCCGCTACCTAACGCAGAAAGCACATCTCTGAGTTGCCACTTGCAGACATTTGACAGCCTTCAAGAAACTGATGCAGTGCCACAGAGCCAAGATCCCCCAGAAAGCCACGCTGAGAAAGCTACAGACAGCCACATCTGCCTGCATTTCTAAAGAAAGAAAAACACCACCACAGAAAAAAAGCTTCTGAAGGATGGGAGATGGGAAGGGGTCAAAGCTTATAACTAGCAGTGACATCCATCCCAGGGGAAGGAGGAAGTATTGAAGCAGATGCTCTGTCCAGAGATGCCACGTGGGAGGGCCCGGCACACGGATCCAGCACTGCAGGGAAGCGCGGAACCTGTCCAGAGGGGAGAGGGGCAGAGGAGTGTGCCTTCCTGCATGGGGCCAACCGAGAAGGAGGTGCTGGGGTCTCACAGGAGCCCCTGTCCATGTCACCTTTGGTTTCTGGTTTTTCTGAGAACAAAACCAATACCTTCACCCAAACACACTCTGCAGGACTCCGGGATCACAATGCAGGATCCCTGACAACAGATACTGCATTAAAGTCAAAAGCTATTTTGGCACATGCAGTTTGTATTTCTGCTCTGTCTCATGTATTCTTAAAGAAAAGAGCACTGGTTTGAATAATTCAGCCTTAGTAAACTGCCGGTCTGATTAAAAACATCGCAAACAGTTGCATGCAGCTCTCTGAGAGACATCAGCAGCTGTCTCTTCAATATACAGTAGGACTGAGATTCCTACACACAGATCTACAAGTTTAGGCTTCAAGTCGAATAGAAAAACAAGGAGGAGAGGGCTGGTAATGACAAAAATATGTATCTTGTAATATTTTGATCATTCAAGATTTGGAAGACATGTGAAACTCATTAATGGGAGTGCTCTGTTTTGGAACAAGTTGCAGTGGCCACGCACCCCTCCGCAACCAAAGAAGAAAAAAGCACTGCCAGGAACTGCTAGCTTTGCCTCGGCTTTCCCACATGCAAACCACACAAATGCTGTGATAGAGGCACAGTTCTCTGGAGTAAACTTGAGAAGCAAAACCTCGAGCCAACTTCAGCACTATCACAGCAGAAACCCATCTGTGTGCTAAGAGCCAGGCCCAGCTCCGAGGCCGCGTGTGCCTACAGAGACAGCGGGGCGGTGGGGTCCAAATATGACCTCCCAGCCTTCGTTTGAGGTTGTTCTGCACAAAATGTGTTAAGCAACCAAAAACGAACACCATGAAACGAGCAGCAAGGAAAACTTTCAGAAAAGCTGCACTTGCGATAAGCGCTCAAACGCAAAGCCCAGTGAGACAAAATTGCTGCCCTGGTTTTTATTAATTGACTGGTTACCACACTCTGGATCACCTAGCACTGTGTGATTGGGGATGCATATGAATTACATTTCTGCTGCACGGCACTCAAACTAGCGAGAATGTGCATCTATCTAGTTATGCATATGGAGCAGTGATTTCTGATTTATTATGCAGAGCTCCTAGATGGCTGCCAAGTCACCAGAAACAGTATATATTATATGGGTGCAATCTGAACAAAGAACCTATAAACATTCACATTATGCAAACCTTATTCAACCATGCAGCGTGCCTTCTAAAAATCAAACCCCTTCCTTCTTTCTATCCGAGAAAGACAGCACCAGCAGAAACAATAAATCACACTGCTGCCTCGTGCAGAGGAAAGCACTGCGGGCTGCAATGGCTGCAGAGAAGGCTTCCTTCATCACACGACCTCCTGAGCCACTTGCAAAGTCAAATCCTGGCTGATTAGAAAACGTAACATTGTAAGCTGATTTTAACACCTCAAAAGCAACAAAAAGCAAGGGTTTGATAAGATGCAGTAGGTGTGATCTTGATTTTAGTTTGTATTTTGTAGAGGAAAAAGTGATTATCACGTCAAACATTCAGACAGCGTGCAAATATATTTCTAAAAATCAAATGCACAAAAGGGCAAACTATTCGTGAGGAAACGAGTCCCACAGTGCAAGGAGGACCCGAGGACCCAACGACAGCACCTGGCGGGTGCCATCGAACTAGGATTCTAGGTTGTCATGTAGTGAACGAGGAGGGAAAAACAACGGCCCAGTATGGAAACCACGAGAAGCGTTACAACCTCTGCTATTGCTGAGTTCGTGGGAAAGGACTCAGACACCCTGAAACAATCTCAGTGTTCTGCTGGATGAAGCTTTCTGCTTCCTTACCGCTATCTAAATCAAGAAATAACATCAAAAATTCAAGCTACATTGAAGCAGAATCAGCTCCAATCTAAAGCTGTTCAGCAACTAAAGAAACTCCATTAGAAAAAAAAACAAGAAATATTTTGATTTTTGTTCTAGCACATTCAGATCAATTTAGACCAATTCTTAAATTGAAAGGAAGATGTCTTAAAGCAAAAAATATATATATTTTTAGCACTTTCCAAATGAAGCTTGGTTTTGAAAATATGGAACAGAATTCTTCCCATCTCTTCCCCCGCGCCCTCCCCGCCCCACGCACACCACGGGCTGCCATCAGCTCTGCAGGGATAGGCCTGTCCGACCGCCGCTTCGAAAGAGAAGTCAAAAGGAGAACCTCTCCTGCCACGTCCTCCTGCTGCCCAAACCCAGCCCATCACATCCCAGCAGCCCCAGCATCACCCACATATGTGCTGCATGGGTTTTGGTTTTGAATGGAGCTGCTGTGCCAGCGAGGGGCCAGGGCTCCACCAGGCTGGGACACTGCGCAGGAAGGGACAGCAGCGCTGACAGCTGCCAGAATGACCGAGCAGCAGGTCATGAAGCACACAGGCACCCATGCCGTGTCAGAGCTGGAGGCCCTCACCCACACACGTCCTCTCACCCAGCACACTGCCCCACTTACACTGCAATCACCCTGCTCCGGAAAACTCATTTCCTTCCTACAACTTGTTTCACTCCCTTACAGTCAGCTCCAAGCATCACCTTTCTATTTAGGGGAAAATCAAAATGCAGCAGCGAGATGGTGACAGGCAAGATGGTGGCAGACAGATACCCACAGCAAGGGCTGCAGGGCCATAGGGCGGCCAAACCCCTTGGGACCTGCACCGACCCACCAGGGACCTGCAGTGCTGCATAGCACAGCAGCTTGGGCCCCCACCTCACACAGCCACCCCTCTGCTCTGCAAGGATACAAGCACTGCTTTTGGCAAGGAGAGCCGGGTGCCCAGCAGGCCCCACACCCAGGGATGGTGGTGCTGGACGGACACGTCCCCACTGAGGCCTCCTGCAGCCACAGGGCCCGGCCACGCACAGCCACCCCATGGGGAGAGCGCTGCTGAGGGGAGAGCCCGAGCTGGGGCTGGAAGGGGCAGGGGTGGCTTGGAGCGCTCTTAGCACCAGCTTGATAAAGGAGAGAATCTCCATGCTCAGCAGCCCCCTCTCACCTCCCTCATTTGCATTTCCCGATGCCAGCTCGCTGATACAATATGGAACACTTTGACCAAGCGATGGATCTGCAGGTTTCTATGGTGATCAGCACATAAATTGCCTGCCCAGCCGCGTGCGAAAGGAGCCGTTCGTTTTGGAAACAGCAAGCACTGCACGGAGCAGCAGGACCAGCGTGCAGCACAGCGCTGCTGAAACACTGGACACGCAGCTGGACATAATGTGGGAAAGGATAAATACCTGTACAAAACAATACTAACTACCCCTACAGAATTACACTACGAAGTCTCATTTCACAGCATTTATACACAGAAAATGCAATAAAAGATACCTGTAAATATCTGACATTCTGGCTTAGATAGCGACACCTGAAAACTCCGCAGAGAGCGCAACACTGGGGTTACAGCACGGCTGCTGGGTGCAGCTGGGGGACCTGGTGTGTCTATGGGAAGGTACTGAGCACTCAGCACAGCTCAGAGGGAAGCCCTTGCAGAAACAGCAGGGCTGTAGCTGGGATTTTGGAGGAAGCTCGGAAGCAGAAAGTGCGACAGGAACTTACACTTCTGCTTTATGCTCTTCTTGAAGATGGTGCCTGGAAAACACTCACCTTCGACCACGGCACAGAAAACAAAGCTCCATGCAGCCAGAAGAGAGGGTGCTGCCCCTTGCCATTTTTCACATGTCGTAGGAGAATTTCTTAGAGCAGTAAGTAAATGGCAAAGGAGGATCTTGTACTACAAGATTTGAAGTTCTAAAAGGACTTCAAAATTCTGCTGATGTGAGATTATTATCACTGTTAGGAGAAGGAAACACAGGACAGTGTTGTTAAGGAATCTGAAGCCAATGAAAGGTGCCCTGGAGACATGTTGAAATTCCTGTACTGAAGCCTGTGCTTTCTTTAACTTCACAAAGAACACGGGTCTGAGATTCTGCCAATCTCTGTAATTAAATAAACGCCCTAAAAATAAAGAGAACAGTTGGAGTGGAGCAGAAAGGGCTGGTTTACGCTGGTTTCTTCATTTCCTTCAGTTTTTGTCCTGGCGTTAATCCCAGAACAAATATGTTCGGCAAAAGTAAGCTATGGACAAATACATCCGATCAGCATAAACACCAACAACACGCCATAAATAGGGACTTCTTTCAGAGCTTGAATCATCCATACTGTGAGTCCCTGCACTGGTTCCTCACCAGGCAGTCAGCAGATCAACAGTTCAATCAAAAATCAATGTAAGACCTCGGGACAGGCATTTTATTCGTAGCACTCAAACTCAGCATCCAAATACTGCACAGAAAGCTTTTATGATCTACCCTGAAGCCCATAAAAGTGGTTTTACAAGTGGATAGAGAGGGACCCCATGCCTCATTTTCCTACTGAAATAGCCAGTTTGGTACCAGTAGAGTAAACAGCCGGGACCCATGAACACAGCCCGGCTGTGGGCAGAGTGCAGGGCTGCCCCATGGCAGGCAGACACTGCGGCCTGGATCCAGCAGGGCACAGTGAGTAACATTGCTGCTCTGTGCAGAAAGCCTGCATTGTGATCAGACACACAAGAAAACACTTTGAAATAAGCATATTCGGCATAGTAAACAATGATTTCAGATGAATACATCTGTATGTATTTTTTCTAACACATCGGAATACCAGTGGAGCAACACACGCACTATTCCTGCTTACGTGGCACGAAATACAGCAATGCTGTCCTGACACACAGCATTTTCCACTACACTACGAGGAAGCTAAGTGAAAGGAAATAATTCTCACGTTTCACACCACACCATTTCTGATGCCGCACCTCCTCTCCCATTGCAAACTGCCCTCCCCTGCTCCCCCCACACCGAGCTTTCCCCAGCAAGCAAGGTGGATGGGGAAGGCTGCACCAGCATGGATGGAAACCACGTCTGTCGGCAGCGGGCATGGAAGGCATTAATTAGCAATTCTTGTATGTTCTCCACAAAATATAAATTAAACATAAATTGAAAAATAAATTCATACGTACACCTATGAATGAACACCCATGGAAAAGAACCGAAAAAAATCGAACCAAGGAAAGACATTTTTCCTTAAAATAAGTATGACTGCTACTGAAACGTCTATGTGCGTAATAGTTGACATCCAACAACAAGTATCAGCTGCACTCATAATAACAGTGCAAGCAAGAAACGCTAAAAATTAATGAAATTACTGTGCATTGTAATTATCTAATTGTATAATCTACGTAGAAGGCATCTGACTGCATGTTCGCCATCCCTGTGAACAGTGGCATGAAGCCTCATCTTTATAGAAATGTTGGTCCCTCCCAGATCTGTTTGATGCTGCAAAAATCTTGAATCCCCGCTGCCACATCCTTTAGGCAGAGCGCTGACTGGCTGCATATATTTTGGATATTCCCAAAAGAAAAGGGTGGATGATGAAAGTGAGCACTGGCAAAAAGGCAGGCCTTATTAACCAGCGCCAAATAAACGCCTGGCCGGCACTTCTCGGCTGAGGAAGCCTCACCCACCCTCCTCTGGAGCACTTTCCCCATGCCCTGCTGCCAGCGCTGCCTTGGAAGGGGATTCACTGACAGGAGGTGTTCAGGCACCTCATGCAGCCTATTCCAGGAGCCCGACCCAGAATCTGTCAGTTCCAACAGCGCTCAGACAGTGATGCAAGGCTAAAGAGAAATTGCTCAAAGTGGATGTTTATCCCCAGCTTTCCACACTAATAGGCTTTGAAATGCCAGCCATTTTTGTTTTATCCTGTTATGGAGAAACATAAATGCTAACTCCTAACACATATTAGGAAATTAGTATGGCTGAGAAAAAGGGTATAATACACACAACAATTTTCTTTTACTAAGTAAATTGCCCTGGTTTCCAAGTGTGCATTAAGCAGCTGCAGACCTCTGAAAGCAGTGGTGACATGTGCATGCCACGCTCTGCACAGCCTGTCTGCGTGCACCAGCACAGGTGCTTGGCCAGAGCTCACAGCCACAGCTCGGAGCAGGAAGCAAAGCCTGCCCATCTCTCCAGACACCGCGCAGTCACCTCAGGCTGCACAGCTCCCTTCCCTTCCACGAGGTTTGTGCTTTGTGAAGCACCAGGTGAGCTGAGTGCATAGGTGAGAGGAACGAGATGCTGGCTCCACACTTCCTGCATCACAGTCTCACTGGACTTGCTCAGAGCATGGTTGTGCTTCTCATTACAGCTCTCATAGAGAACTACTGACTGCCAGCAGCTCCTGCCACTGTCAGTTTACAAAGCTGTACAAGGAGCACTGTGGTATCAAGGCACGCACACATCCTGTGAGGACCTGATGCAAACACAGATCCGGGAGGTGCCATGAGATACCCTTTCTGGAGATACGCTCCTACAAAGAAACAAAATCCAAGCACAGAGCCAGAGCACCATTGCTGCTCCAGAGCATCTCCTAGAAAGTCACCTAGCCCTGAAGGCCTCATGTGATGGAGATTCCTCCCCGCACACGTGCACGATGTTTACATGTTTACCTACCTGCACCACTTTGGAAGGAAGAAGAGCCATCAGATCCCTGCTGAGCTCCAACTGCTGGGCTTCTGCATGGGATTGCATGCCATGCTCTCCATGACCAGGCTGAAGGGCCACACTGCTCTGCAGCCCTTCTTCCAAGCAGGCAAGAAAGGCACCAGGTAACCAGGTCACCTCAAACCCCCCTCCGGCCTCAGCCCACAGGGGGCCCTGCTGACCACTAACATCTGCCAGACCACACACAGCCCTCAGGACTCGAGGTGACCCAGCCTCCACAGACAGGCTGCACAAGTTGAGTTATTTTCAGGCAAACAGGAATTAATCAGTTTTGTGTCACCAGTGGTGCCCCCTGGCAGCACAGGCCCAGCTGCTCGCAGGCCGCCCTGCACTGCAGCAGCCCACTGCTCCTCACCCCGCTGTGCTGCCTGGTTGCAGGGATGGGCACCTGTCACATGGAAGAGAGGAAGAAGAAAGCACCACAACTGCAGAAGAAACTGCTGCTGCATTTCTGGCAGCAGCAAGCTGGGCCTGCTCCCCACGTGCGGCCTGGCAGGGCTTTGCAGCAGGACGGACCCCCTGCAGGGCTGCCCTCAGCCCCACGCACTGTGCTGGGCAGGGCGAGGCAGCGCCACGAGCCCAAGGCCGCAGAACAAGGGATGGGTGTGCCTGCCTTCCAGCCACAGCCACGGAGACCAAACTGAGCACACCGCGATCCAAATGCCATTGTCTACGTTAAACTTTCCACAAGATGTTGAGGCACAGAGATATACATCCCCTTTCAATTACCAATGCAGAATAGAGATTATCATACCCCATCCAGAGTCCTGCAGTCACCACCTTCCTGACTGAACCTTTCTCAAGAATGGTAACTCACTCTTTCCTCTTCCTTGAGGGTAATTATTAAACTTAAAAATTAACACCAACTCTTGACAGAAAGCTGCGGCCGCTGCCGAGATTGACCTTGCTACCCACTACAACTCTCCCACACGTAGGGAAACACTCCCTTTTTCAACACACCATGAGATCAGCTCTTTCTGTTAATTCGATGAGCAGCATGAGGGGTGATCACAAAAGCCCTTCTGAAGCAAGCATGCTTTATCCTTCAAACGGATTGATTGGATATTGACCCAATTTCAAGCAAACAAAAACTGTAGCATTTATAAATGAATTCCATTGGCACACCTCACATGGCACCTTTCACACCCAGCCCCCGGATTTCAGACACAAACATTTCCAGCTCTCTTCAAAGAGCCCAGGGTGAGGGAGGCAATCTAAGGAACAGATGATTCTCTTCCCAAAGGTTCTACAGCACAGCGTAGTACTTACACCAAAGCAACACAGAAGTCTTGCTTCCTGAAGCGCAGGACAGCAAGGCTTTTTATTTTAGAATACATATGTTTTCATACAGTTGGACCATACGCCTCTGCAGTGACCCACAGACTCCAGTGCTCACAAAGTTCATCTGTTTCTGAATGCAGAAAAGGCGAAAGGGTAGGAGGAAAAGGAAAGTTGAGGGCACCTTTGTTCTCCCTCCAGTGCTGACATAGTTCAGAGGTTTATGTAGCTTCTGGCATCGGCCTTTAAAGAAAAAAAAAAGCATCAGCTTTGCCTAACTTTGCTCTTTGGCTAGAGCACAGAGCAGCTGAGGAGGATTGTGCTCGGGGAGCAGCCCAGCAGTCACAGCACAGCAGGCTCGGGGCTTTGGAGCCATCAGGCATTGCTGCTCTCTTGGCTGCTGCAATTGCAGCAGGCTTCATGGACCGCACTGCTGGGATGAAGATTAGCTTATGTATCAGTTCAGAACTGCTGCAGATTTCAGTCTGATGAACTACCACACAGAATTCACCTGGCAGATCATTATCCTTCACATAGACAATGCACAGTGCTGAGCAACAAGTGTGCATGAAGCTCAATGCACAGCCAGCATGCAACACCTGCACCCGTCCCAGGCATGCTTTGAGCAGCACTGCAAGTGCCAGGGACAGGAGCAACCTGCAGGGAGTCTGAGCAGGTCCTGGAAAACCATATGGACACTGCAGAAACAGCACTGCGGGAGGCTGCTGTTTGCACTGGAGAGCACACCCCCAGCAGGACCCCAATCTGCAAAGGCCCAAGTGCTTCTCCTCCTGGCTGACTGCTAGTGCAAGCTTGCCCTCTTATCTCTGCCTCTTTTTTTCTCTTTTTTAAATAAATTTTCAACAAAAGCAATTTTTACTGCTATAGTTGACATACGACATCAGCTGTGGACTCTGAAAATAAACCTTTGTGCTTGTAAGCCTACATCAACATCCTTCGGGCCATACAGGGTAAAGGGTTCTTTCATCATTTTTTCACAAGAAAAATGCTGTTAAACATACTAAAAAGATGCTGGATGTGGTAGTCGGTGTCCTATCCAGAACTGATGCCCTGAAGTTCTGCAATGAACAGCCAGGATTGAGGAGAGGCCTCACCCTGTGCACAGCCCAGCCTCCCAGCCTGCCAGTGTGCGGCACCCCTGCACAGCACATCGGATTAGATAGCACTGCAAGGATAAAAGGTTGCCTAATAGGTGTGAATAACGGGCATGAACAAACCTCGCTGAGCAACGTATTATAAATCCCAATAGAATAGAAAGTAAATTTTATGCAGTTGTTTCTTTCCATCAACCTTTTGCCATTTTAAGTTGGCATTTCACAATTTATACTAACCCAGCATGACTTCAAGTTGAGAAAAACCCACCAAGGTTTATAGAAAGCTGCATTTCAGACATCTGAAAATCCAGCTAAAGTCACAGGGGAAGGCATTCAATTAATCCTCCTCAATAATGCATTTAATGCTCGTAGTAATGCTTACTATGAGCTCCCTGCGCCCCACACAAGGCTCTTTTCACTCCCTTCTTCCTTCCCAAGAGTAAAGGAGAGCAATAAAGGAATCCTCTTCAAAGCAGATATCCAGGAGCAGTGAGACAAGAAAGAAATGGACTCATCTGTGTGGGGGCTGTGCAGGCAGGAGGAGGCACAGCCACGTCCTCCCCACTCCCCGTGGCACGGCTGAGGCGCTTCCAATGTCCTCGCTGAGCAGGTGAGCACCGCTCCTCGGGGGCGAAGAGCCTCGACCAGATCAAAGAATCACAGAATACTTACAACTGGAAAATACCTATAGGATGCCAGGCCCCAGCCCAGCATGCCTCTGCCCATGACCCTCAGCGCCAATCCCCGCCTTCCTGAGCGCATCCAGGCGCGGGGAGCCCAGCATTGCGGGCAGCCTGTGCCCCTGCACCACTGCTCTGGCAGGGACCCCTCCCACATCTGCTGCAATCTGCACGTTGAAAATGTTGAGCTCATTTACTGACAGAGCGACTTGATGTGCAATAAGAACCTGAAACTTTTTTAAAGGGTTACTGCTTACAGTATTATTTTAAAAGCATACGTCAGGATTTGTTACAGTCTCTTTCTCAAACTGACCACACAGTTTAGAACAAATTGGTCTTCAAAACACTACAGAATTAGCTAAGATTCCTAACAGCGTACATGAACACATCATTTAACTTCATGACTGAAGTTACATTACAAGTTCTATCGTAGGCAGCCAGGGCACCTAACATGTCTGTTTGGTCTGTTTACACCCTGGAATAACACAGCTCATGTCTTTGTATCAGGATGCACAGCCGCGCTTGCCAAATGAACTCTGCTTACCCATCAGTTAATTTCTGTTAAAGAAGTGCTGAAAACCCCTGAGTGACTGATACAGGAAGTCAGCATCTCACCAACGCCTGAAACAAGCTATGACCAGTTGCACATTGAGCAATTCCAATTAATCATAAAGTCTCCAAGGAATCCAAGAATGCCCATCCTCGAACTCTTAGTGTTTCAGTCAAGGCAGGTTTGGTTTCAATTTACTTATCACGAGCAATACAGAAGTGAGACACGAGCTAGAAGGTTCATCCACAGACAGCGCTGACCACAAACTTCCAACTAGTTTAACTGGTTGCTACCCCTGCAGCTGGTGCAAGGCTGCACACACCGAACAACCGCTGTGATCTGCTGGCTTAGGAATGCTGAAAATTAACTTCTGCCAGGCCAAAAATGCTTGGAAAGGACTCTTTTTTGTTGCTCCTAATTGGCTGTATAAATACATGCCTATATTTCTATGCTACTAGTCTAACAGTCAGTGCTTGTAGGCACCTTATTCCTGGTTCTCTATGCCCAGAGTAGAAAAATCTGGACATTTCCCAAATTGTGGATACCAGATACAACCTTGTATGCGTACATAAGTATCTGCGCTCAGAAATCTGTGACTTTTGCTCAAGGGTTTTAGTAGAGTCGCGCTGTAAGTAAATAAATACCAAAGCACCTCTGAGCGCTCTAGCTCACCCCACCAGCCTGAGCCCGTTCTTTGGTAAATCGATTTTTTCAAGCTGTTCCTCTGCTGAAAGTCCCAGCCTTAGAGATACCTTAAACATACAGTATTCTCCTTGTTTTTAGTGCAAAAACACAAAGTATATGGCTGGGATCTAGGCAGCTTGTGCTGTGCAGCAATTCAAATGTGAATCTCCTCTCTGTTTTTTCCTTTGGTTTAAGGAAAAAGCAAAAGATCCAACAGCCAAAGAGAAAGCAAAACCCATACTAAAGGGAACACCATATTTGAAACTAGAAACCCAGCAGAAGAGCAGCCAATCTGGAATGCAGGAGAGTATTCAAAAGAGACTGGAAATCAAGATCTCAAGTATTAGAAACTTAATTACTCAAGTACTTCATCAGCATGCTTTCATCTTAACTCTGCTAATCATCAAGTAAACTTGGGAGGAAACTCCCAGTACTGAATTGAGGTATGTAGCATCACCATCGTTCATTCATGGAACAAAACTATCACTAACATAATCCTTAAATACACATGGCTTCCAACGGAGTCACACTGTAACCACCATCGTCGTCAAGTCCTACACAGTTAGCAGAGATTTTGGTGAGCTACAGTGTAAGAAGCTACAGAGACCTAGTGTCACATCACCCCTGGTGCATAACACTGACTGCACAAACTTTCTTTGCAGCTTTGAATCCACGTAGCACCAATAAAATCCACAGCAGGTGTTCACAAGATCTTATGAACTGCACGGCACATATACCAGCTCATTAAAAGAGCCCAACGGTCCCTCAGTACCTTTATACGATTTGGGCTGGAAAAAAGCATGATTTAGAAAAATAACTAATTAGCACATCACTAATTTGACTTAAAATTGATGTTTTCATAAACCTGTGTAGTACAACAGACACTACTACTGCTTGGTAACAATACACAGGGACATCAGATGGCCTTCCAAAGATCATGCACATTTAATCCAAAAGTTCAGCCTTTACAAATGCATGTTTTGTGCCTAATAAGTTACAAGACATGAAATCAGGGAAGTCAGTCCAAGCTGTGCTGGTACGGCTGTGTGCAGCCCGGAACAGGGAAGTACAGACTCACCAGGCAGGCAGGGAGGAAAAAAAGAAGCAAATCCAAGTGTTAAGAGCTACTCTGTCCATGACACACACCAACAGAAGGATGGTACTTATATACGAAACAGAAAAATTCATCCAGTTCTCTCCCAGAGCACCCCTGTCCCAGCAGGCCCGCTTCCTGCCTGCAGTCCCACACCACAAACCCCTCATTCAGTCCTCCACCTCACATTCCCGTCCCACCCAGGCAGTGTTTTACTGGCACAACATTGCTAGCCCTTGGTCACGTACACCTGCCTCACAGAAACTCACAGGAGGAGATTGTTCAGTGCACAGGCTGTCATCATGGACACACACATACAATAACCCTCAAACTTACCTTTGTTATGGGGCTGAAAAAGGCATGCATGCTATTTCTGATCACCCCCACGATTTCTAAAGAAGCTGAGCTCTCCAGCACACCGGGCAGGGGCAGGAACCGCAACCCAGCCGAGGAATTTAAACAGAAGTCACACAAGTGACTTAAAAACAATACAAAAAAATCCAGAAAGATTCTGCCTTCACCCCCAGAATCCATCCATAGAATGCACATGCAGAAAGCACCCTCAGGACATCTATGCAAGCACGTGTACCAGGTGGTGAAAGTGGCAAGGTTAATTCTCTGAAATCACCCAAGTGCTCTCCCTCCAACTCAAAGTGCTCTCAAGTGTCTCTTCTGATTTAAGCATAAGGCTTGATTAAACTAAGATTTCTGCTAGACATTCATTGAAAAACTGGCTTCCAATGTTTACCTCTGTCTTAAAGGAAAAAGGTCACATCCTCTTGCAAGAAACATTTCTGCAGCGTCCTCACACTCTCTCCATCTTCTTTCTTTTTTTCATTTGATACTGCAATTCCAGACGGAAAATGTCAGGAGAAATGAGTGCACCTGCACCAAAGGTGGTGCTTTGACAAAACACACAGTGCAAAAACGGAGGTGTGGAAAGCAGAACAGGCGTGCTACAAGCACACAGCAGTGCCATGCTGAAGCAGGGGGCCAGAAGCAGGGCATGGCACACTACAGTGCCGGGGGGCACCTGGCACAGCCAGCAGGTCCGGCCTTGCCCCTCCTCGTCACTGATGCCGTAAGCTATCTGGAGACAGCAAGAAGACAAGGTACTGAAATGCTTGCTGTGAGCAGGGACACGCCATGCCCCCCCCAGGATACGCACCTCCCTCTGCCGCCTGCTCTCACCCCGCAGAACACAGGTGGGCACACAGGTCACGGACAGCCGTGTTCCTCAGGAACATCTGCAGCTGCATAACTTTTAATGGCAAAACTGAGACTTCTTTCCAAATACCCACGCTGGGGTCCATACCTCTAATCCTGCCTATTAATAACAGCAAGTCAAATGCAGGCACACATCTGCAGCTCGGTGCTTACAGTCTTACCTGTAACTAACAAAATAACTTGAACTTGTAAGTGTTCACACTAATTATTTAATTGGTTTAACAGTAGCACAGTAGAACCAAAGCATTACACTGATACACCAGCGAGAAACTGGCACAGGAATGCCGACACAAATGCTGGCCTGCACTTCTTCAGTTCCCAATTCACAGGAAATACACTTATTTGGCGGGTTAGTTTTTTCCTCGAAGCTGATTAACAACCATCCTCACAAATAACCTCAGACATCCCACTGCAACCCAGTGTCACAACACAAAAAGGCAACAACCCACCAAAATCACAGTGTCACCCATCAGACTGTTCGCCACGGGATTTCCTGCAGCAGAAACATCTGGAATCTGTTACCTGGGCTTTAGATCTATTAATTAGGCACGTCTTATAATGTTCCCTTAAAACCAAAGAATTCTGTACAATGTTTTCTTAAATCACTAAAGCTGAAGTTACACGTCTGACGCTACCTCTCTAAAAATCTCCCTCTGCCCAGATTATCAAAACAAAGCTTTGGGCCCCGGACCACTCAGCCCTGTCTGTGCCCAAACTTCCCAAAGACCCAGATGCTGTCAAGATATTAAAGTTACTGCACAACAGCTGCTTCCAATCTTTTAAGACTTATTTTAACAGCTTACAGGTTCTGGTTAATTCACTTCTAATTTTATAGTGTTTTAGATAGGATCTAAGACATGTTGTTAGATTTTGCAGATTAAGTACTTATCGATAGTGTTTGGTTTTTGCACAGTATGTCATCTACTTGAATCACCGTGCTTGGCATCAACAACATTATATCAGCACCCGATGTGCATTAGAGCACTCATACCCCCCAAAAATAAGACTGCTACAGAGAAATTTTAATGTCAGCATCTCTCGACCAGTTCAGGTTTCGCTGCGTGTTTTCTCCATGCAACAGTGACTGTATGCAGCACGGAGACCACAGAGGCTGAGGTCACTGGTGCTAAGGATGAGAGCTTTGACTCCAGCAATGCCAGAAGAAACACACAAGCACACACCCCACACAACCACTCTTCCCTGGGAAACACAGAGAGCTTCTCCGTTACAGACTGGCACAGAGTGAGGTGTAGTTAAAGCCAAACCGAGGCGGCCCAGTCCTGCACTCCAGGTGTCCGCACTCAGCTCACTCAGGCACCTTTAACCGTTCGAACCATCCTGCTATTTAATCACTCTCATACGTAAGCACATGTTTGTCAAAGTCCCTCACTTCCAAATAAAAGATTTTAGGAGTCAGGCACGTGTTGAATTCCTAAAAAATGAGATTTCAGACCATGACGTTACAGCGATTTGACAGGAGAACCTTTCTGACATACACGTTTTGTACAAAGCTATAAATGCTGCAGGAGGAGGCTCTGGGCTGCGAAGACCATTACTGAGGACTATCCCACCTTTGACAGAGCTCACAACACATACTTGCTTCCACAGCAGTCTCCCTTCAGCCCATGAATGGGCACTCATGGCAGCAGCCCTCCAGGGTTCAGCAGAGCTCTGCCACGAAGGCTCCCGGGCTGCCTGCTCCCCTCATCCGCGAGTCACAGAGCTTCTCATGGCATGCTGCTCCAAACGCTTCCCACGGCCGCCCAGGGGAGCTGCCCGTTGCTCTGAACGGCAGAGGACGCAAGGACACACGGGCCGCTCCTTTTCACACAAAGCTCTTGGAGAAAATGGAAGTTCTTGCATTTTGTCACTCCTCGAGGAAACGTGATACTTAGCAACACCTGCACGCAAGGAGGATCCAGATGAAGAAGTCATAAAGAGCCAGCTGCCCTTTATTGAAAATCAATGCTCTTTGAGAAAAACTCGCCACGCATTCTTCTGAGAGCAGCAGAACTCCGGGAATCCCACAGCCACAGCACTGAGCGCCCTCAGAACTGCTCGCACCAACACAGCCTGAGCACGGGGCTGGGAGAACCACACTTGTATTTGCATCGAGGTCCGGCATACAGCACAGTTACAGTCACAGAGGCTGGGATTTCAAAGGCATGCTTTTTGGCCATAGAACAAGCTTGGAGTTTTAAAAATACCACCATTATGTACAGCAAAATATGTGGTCATAAGACCAGCCTTAAACCAAGGCCTTGTTTATACAATTTCTGCACTGTCAGGAAGTATTCTGGCTGGGAATGTAATTTTTCTTCCAAATCAATTAAATTTTGCAATTCTCACTGTGAAAAGAGCTATATACCACCTTTGTATTGACACTGGTATAACATATTCCCACAGGGAAAAGTAATAAAAGAGTACCTTTATATTGATACAACATTTTTTTTCTAGTGTAGAAGCAAATATAGCTTTCATTATTCAGTCAAGTTAAAGCAGTGTGATTTTGTTTCTACTTGATAGACAAGGCCTATGTTTAACAAGCACCAGAACACTTCGGAGGATTTGGAAGATCAAACACCGAGATCTACTTTTGTTCTGTCCTCACCAAGTCATAGAGAACACTGAACACCAAAATACATTCAGAACTCCCATTAGACCCACGCCACGTTTTCTTCAGTCCTTGGCTGTTTGACGAGCACACCTTTTTGGCAAGAATTAGGAGTATAGCTACAAAAAACCCAGCACAGTCCAGCATTTCCTTAGTTGCCTTCAGCTGCTCTGCTGGGCTAAGGAACACGGGACTTTGTGTCCCACCGTATGCTACTTACATCCATTTGTGCATCATTCCTCAATCACAACACAGGCAATAGGAAACAGGAGGCACTACAAAACACGACAAATCTGCTGTCTGTTGCAGAGAGCTGCTTTTACCAAGCTGAACGACCTGCTTTCAATACATCAATATGGCACGAGGCCGGTTAGGTGCTGAACACCACACAATCCCACTGGATTTAAGGCAAACGTTGACCACCACAATAGCTGAGATGTGAATTTATGGCAAATTTTCTTTTGTAAACTTCAGTGCAAGATATGCCTGCAGCCAGGCTTTCTTTCCAATGCATCATTTTTGTCAAAAGAAGCCCCTAATACTCAGCATCCAAATTTTCAGTAGGCGTTGGACGTTGCTAAAATCAATACCCAATCTTCAACTAAAACATAATATTATAATTTTAATGTCAATCACTGGGGTTTCGCTATACAGAATTTAACTAAATCCACTTCTTCCAGCGTTGAAGCAGACAGCTTTCCTACTTAAATGGAGAAGCGATCAGATCTACGTTGGGCATCGAGGCATTAGATTCAGCTGGCCTAACTAAAAGCCCTTCACGCAGCACTGCTCCATTTCTGCTTTCACGCAATAAGACAATTTCAGGTTTTCTTGGCATGGGGAAAAAGCTGCACTTTTTGTGTCCTAGTCTTTGAAGAGGAGCTAAGAGAGAAAGGTGAGGGAGCTCAGCAAAGCCCAGGTGTCCCAGCTCGCCGAAGGTACAGCCTCCTCCCGCCCCGCTCCCTCTTCAAATCAGGAAATCACAATTTCGAGGTGTTAAAAGGCAAAGAGATGAAAAGCTGAGATGCATAAATAACTGACTTCCAGACTCTTGCTCTACCAAACCACGCTGCCCGTAGTGAAGAACGAGGTCCTAACCTTAGGAGACATCACTGCGTTACAACACGCGGCCTTCCTACAGCTGCCTACTGAGCGCAGTGCTCCACGCATGCTGCCTTCGCACGGCATCAGGACCTAAACACAGATGAGAACCCGTGCGACTGCTACTCGCTATTCAGTCATCTTGGGCTTCTGCATGTGGTCTTTTTTTCTTTTTTTAAACACCATCCTTAGCTAAATGAAGCTCCTCATGCCCCTTCTTACTGTGGCTGTGCTATGAACCAGGATTAACGGCCCATGTAAAAACGTTCCACGTAATACATAAAAGCGCACAAAGTTGTTTTCTAAAAAACAGCATTTGTATTAAAATTCTTAAAATGGATAGACATCTCTTAACTGCAGGTCTGGAATCAAAAGGACAGCTGTTAGAATTTTCTTGGTACATCACAATGTTGAGATTTCTTCCTCTGCTGGCTGGAGGGACACCCCACACAATAATCATAAAACACAAAGAAGGAGGCGGAAAGAAAAGCCCACTGCTCAAAGTCCCAAAAGGCTGAATTCTTGCAAATTTGAAGTAAATGAAGGCCAAACTTGCAAGACGTGGAAATTACAGCTAAAAGGCTCGGATGGAAATAAGAAATAAATCCCACCAACAATGGGCCCTTTTGTCCTGGCCTGTTCGGCACGATTACTGAGAGAGAACTGTGCGTGGGTTCGGAGTGGCAGAGAAGGGGATTCTGCGGCGCTCACAGGTTGGCACTGGCCGGCACGGGGTGCGGGGAAGGCACTGCGGGCACGGGGCTACGGGGGGAGGAGGAGGGGGGCTGTGCCGCTCGGAGCGGGGCACTGCGGGGCAGCGCCGACCCAGAGAGAGCCCCGGGAAGGAACGCCCCTCTCACCCGCCGGAGGGGGGGGGTGGGGGTAATAAAATAACGAAATCACACACGCACGCACACCTAAACATTGTGCAGACTTGTAACGTTTTCACAGCTGATCGCAAAAAAAGAACCATTAAAAAATAACGCCCTGCCACTCTCCTGCAGACTCCCTGTGATACAGCAGGTAAACAAAATAGAGAATCCTTTCACAGGCGGTCGCGCCGCTCCGCCCCGCGCTCCGTCCGGTCCCGGTCCGGGTGGACGCGCCGCTCCCCGCGCCGCGCTCCACCTTGCATAGCGTGTCGGGGCGCCCGGGCCGGCCCCGCTACGGCCGCGGCGGGGAGCGGAGCAGCGCGGCGGGGCGGGCGGGAGGCGGCGCCCCGTGCCCGGCCCGGGCAGTGCGGAGCCGGGTCCGTCCCCGCGGGCGCTCAGAGGATGGCGCAGGCGGCGCAGCAAGGCTCGTCCCCGCCGGGCTGCGCGGCGTAGTTCATCTGGCGGACGATCTCTGCGAACAGCTCGTCCACCGAGGCTTTGTGCTTGGCCGAGGTCTCCATGAAGGGGCAGCTCCACTCCTCGGCCAGCGCCTTGCCCTCCCCGAAGGACACCTCCCGCTCGCCCTCCAGGTCCACCTTGTTGCCCACCAGGATCATGGGCACCCGCTCGTACCGCTTGACGCGGATGATCTGGTCCCGCATGGGCTTTATGTCCTGGAAGCTCTGCTGGTTCACCAGTCTGTACACCAGGATGAAGCCCTGCCCATTCTTGATGTAGAGGTCCCGCATGGAGGCGAACTGCTCGGTGCCCGCCGTGTCCAGGATCTCCAGCACGGACGGCGAGGAGTCCACCTCGATCTCCTTGCGGTAGAAGTCCTCGATGGTGGGGTCGTACTTCTCGATGAACGAACCGGTGACGAACTGCACGGTGAGGGCGGACTTGCCCACGCCGCCCGAGCCCAGCACCACCACCTTGTACTCCCGCATGGCTCCGGAGCGCCTCCCGCGCGGCACCGCCGCTCTCCGCCCGCCCTCGCGGAGGGAAGGAGGGGCGCTCCCGCCGGCCGCTCTCCGGCGCCGGGGCGGAGAAGGGGCGGCTGCGCCTCGCGGAGCCGCGCCGGGCGAGCCC
>JACDJE010000026.1:636021-651971 GCA_016647715.1 Pavo muticus | reverse complement strand
CGGGCAGCGGGGCCTGCGCGGGGAGGAGGGGAAGGGGCGGGGAGCGCCGCACGGAGCGGCCCTCCGCCATTGGCGGCCTCGGAGCACGGCCCCGCCCCACCCCGCCCCGCAGCGCCGTTCCCGCCGCCGCCGCTCCCCTCAGAGTGCAGAGAATGGCGGCTCCCGCCTGCCCGCCCCTTGTGGGCGGCACTGCCCGGCTACCGCCCCACCAGTCCGCTGCCGCTATCGGCCCTGCGCAGGGCCGCGTGTCCCCGTTGCCCGTGCCAGGGCGTTCCGCGGCCGCTCCTTGGGCACTGGCGCTCCTTAGGGTGGGTTGCGGAGCCCCGAGCCCCGTTAGATCCGCCCAGGCCCCGAGCGGCGCTGGGCTGTAGGCAGCCGCTCCCCGACGCCAGAGCGCCGTGCCGCGCTGTACGCGTCCCGAGGGCTGAACGCCGCTCATGGCGGGCCCCTGTATGCCTCCCCGCCGTGCCGCCCTGTAAGGCCGTACCGTAGCACCGCGGCCCGCCGCTCTGCACGGCCCCGTCCGGCAGTGCTGCCCCGGCTCCACCAAGGCCGGAGCGGATCTGCACGCAGCCGCGCTGCGCCTGCTGCTAGCCCTCCGGCCGGGCGCGTTGAGTCGCGGGCGCTGACTGCTCGCCTCTGTTCGTACGGGGCTTCCTTGCACTTTATGTCCAGACGACATTCCTTTCAAGGAAATATCGCCGGTTATTTTGGCACCATACAGTTTTGCATTTACATTCCACCCGGTTCCTTACTGTTCTCAGCCTTTATTCAAGTGGTTGCAACATGTGGGTCCTTCTGACCCATCTGCCTGATAGCAGATGTCATTGGAGCACACCAGTGGGTGACACGGGCCTTAGGAGGTGAAGGCAAAGTACCCAAAATAAACCATCAGCTGCACGCTGTTGTTACTGAGAGCTGCGTCCATCTGTAGGTGAGTGCCACACCTCTAGCCAGGAGCTCACACAAAACCCCTCTGCTGTTGTTCGTGTGGGTCTTTGCCAACGATGAGCACAGAGCTGCATTCCCCCAGCCCTGCTGTGCCATTGGTGGCTGCTCAAACTGCTCCTGCTGCCAGCACCGTCCGGCGCTGTGCTGCAGCTGCAGATAAGGAGTGTCTCATTCACCCAGGAGGATAGAAGCGAAGTGTTGAGCTGCAGCCTTCTTCAGGAGGTCACACACCTGAAACCCAGCGCTCTCCTGCTTGGTCTGTGGGTGCAGGTCTGTCTGCTGAGATCCCCCAGCTCTGCCAGGCCGTCGTCTGGTTCCCCAGGTGCACACACAACTGCAAACTTTGGCTGCAGGCTGGTCCTGGGCTACACCTGCAGAGCTGTACAGATCAACCTGGAGACGGATGGAATATTTTAGAGTCATAGAATCACAGAATGGTTTGAGTTGAAGGGACCTCTGAGGGCCGTCAGTCCAACTCCCCTGCAGTATGGGGACATGCACAGCTCCATCAGGTTTCACAGCCTGTCCAGTCTGCAGGGTGTCTGCAGGCTGCAATACCAAAGACAAACTAATGTTCTGCTGACTCATTTCGCTTACAGTGCTCTAAAGTTTTGGGCACAAATGTGTTTGTTGACCTCCGTCTCCTCTATATCAAACCCACACATAAGTTACTTATACTGCATTTTCTAACGTGGCAGGAGCAGCTTTTATATAGGCCAGATAATTATGATGCTGGATTGAATCAGCCCATTAAATCCCAATTCGCTGTTGAGTTGGGGTTTTTTGTTTTTATTTTCTTTTTGTTTGTTTGTTTTTAGTGACAATAAAAAGTCAGTGTCTGGTTTTTCGTTCTACACAATGCTATTGATTGTTGTTACTTCTGAAGAAGAAAATGTACCGTGTTCAGAGCAAAACCTGCTCTTTATGCTGTTGACATCTCGGAAATGTCACGTATAAATCAGCATAAAAAGCACAAACATGGTTGGTAGGCAGTTTACCATACGATATTTACTTATACAACCAGCTTCTGCTGTGTGGAGTAACCCTGCTCATTCAGTAAGGCAGCAGACAGGTAACGCTTATCTCTCTGCATAACATAGAAGATCAGTTCATTGGCCTTTTTCGTTTGTCCATACGAGTATCAGCATCGTACAGCTCCAAAGCAGTGTTGGTTGCTCTTTTTTAATTTCCCCCCAAATATTCTTAAATAGTTACAGGTAAAGACTAAATCAACAACACATATGAAACTGTAAATTCCAGTACCATGAAAGTTCATCAGTGTCTGATGACATCATGTTGTGACACCCTGAGCACAGGTGAAGATGTTCTGGTACAACCATCCAGCCAGCTCCTCTGGTGCTCCTCTTGGAGGAGACGTAGCCAAACTGCTTACACACACGGCATTACCCCCCACCGGGGTCAGTGCTAACAAAGAGCTAATTAAGTACAGCTGAGCTTGTTTGGGATGAGTATTTCATAGAAAAACTGTGCTATGTTTGTGGAACAGAAGGACAGAAGAGTGGCGGGCTGAGCTGCGAGATGTGCTCTGCTGAGCTGGAGTTTGTGTGCTTCTGAGCTTCGGCTCTGTAAATGAACCAGAGCCAGAACCTGCAGGAAATGCACTGCTTTGGTTAAAACAGACCTTTTGAAGATATGCTCAGAATTCAGTGTGTGTAAATGTGATTGTATCTGAAACTCCTTAAAGCTCAAGTGGCAGATGAGAGCCTTCGTTTAGGCTTCCTCTGGCTTCTGACAGTGGCTGTTCATTTAAATCACTTTTATTAATACACAGGAAATGCTTCTGACTGAAAGAGTTCATCTGAGATCGGCGTGCTCTGCCACTGACTGGGTAGGTGTGGTGACAATTGAACTTCAAAGCTACAAACAAAACTAGATATATTTTGATATTCAAGCTTAATGAGATAGCAGTAGATTTTAGTAACAATTTTGTGGCACGTTTTTATGTAACGATTTCCAGTGGAAGATGCAGCTCCATACACTTTTTCCTCCTTTCCTTCATGCCCTTTTTTTGCCCTCAGTTACACAGCAATAGTTTTTAGATCCGTGGTGTAACCAGGCCCTACAACAACCATCAGCTGATCTGTGGCAGGAATAAATCCTTCTGTTGTGGGTTTTGCTTAAATGCTTATGGACCGCTGGGGCCAAATACAAATAACTGAACAGGGAATTGATATGTTTTTAGCAGCACCGCTGGGGCCGAGGATGTCTTAATTCAGCGCTGTTGCTGAGAAAACCTGGTGGGCAGTGGTGGTTGAAGAGTGCTGCGCACAGAGCCGTCTCGCTGCCTGACAGCTGAACTGTTCCCTGGATATAATAGAGATCTGTTTCTTTTCACTTAAGTTGAGACTTAGAAGGTTCATAATCCAATACAGAACAGTTAAACTGAGAGGATTTGGAATCAGAGCTGCTATTCTCCCACTCCCATACCACCAATATGTACACGGCTATTAGCAGTGTACTGTAAGTACAGGGAGAATACTGATTGAGGGAAGCTAAGAAGATGAAATAGTCTCCAAGAGTTCAAAGCACAGAATCGCACTAAGTGTTTTCTGGCATTGGACAAATCTGGAGAAAATGTTCAATGTTTATTCATTTTGAATAAATGAATGTGAATGATCTGTGGGCCTGAACTAGTTTTCAGTTCAGTGGCATACAGAGGTCTTCATTGCGGATTCACCAGCTGTTTGGTTGTACATTGCTTGGGCAGCTGAGGAAGGAGAAAATGTCCTTCTGAGCACAAATATGTAAGTATTCACATTTTAAAGGGTTTGCCATTTTAAATAATGATTTGGAAAACAGTATAATTTTTCAGATTTTGTGTGCTCACGTGGTCAGTAATACCTCCCCTCACCCCTTTATTAGCTGTGAGTGGTTTTGGTTGATATTCAGTTATATCTGTCACAGTCATGTCTAATCATATTAATACTGACATTCAGTGTGTCTCTTCTGCTCTGAAACAACGTCTTCGTTTCTCCTTATCAAAACTGGATCGCTCCCCTTGAATAGTGGTACTGCACTCAGCATTGTGCAACAGCGATGTTCAGCCCTTAAAACCTGCTGCCAGACTTTAACCAGAGTCAGCAGGAAAGATTTATGTGGTGGGTATGAACTTGTTTTAGGAATAGCAGTGGAAGCTGCTGACTGCTTCTGAACGTGTGACCACATCCTGGCAATGGGTGATTGAAGATCTCTTTCATCCTATCTCTACTTCTCCAGCTTCATCCTTCCTCTTTCCAATAAGAGGAAGTCAGAGTGCTGATCAGAAGGCAGTGCAACAGATTGCTGTAATAAAGTATGCTACTCTCATGCTCTCCCCCCAAAATGTGCAAAAAGTGGACATTTTGGTGTCCCAGTTGTGTGATTGTCAATAACATTGCACTTGTTTTCCCACAGAAGGTCCATATTTAAGAAAGAAAAGAACAGAAAAGAACCTTCAAATTCTTCACAAAAAATAATCTGGCATTTCAGGAGAATTTAAATCTAGCAATAATTAACTTGTCTACACCTTGAGTTACTCCCGATAATTCTGAGTGTGAATAGATATCTGAAACAAGGCTGCCTAATTTCTGTTTATCTTCATCCTGTGGTATAAACTATTCTTATTCTAAATCGAGATGCCTACATATGGAGCTAAATGAGATAGTCAATTAGGGTAATTCCACGGGTAGAGTCATTTTATTGTAAGTGAAACCGTTCCATCTGTTCCACCCAGATAATCAGAAAGAAACTGATAAGACGAATTGCAGTGACTCAGGGCAAAGGCACTGCCTAATGCTGCAGCGTGAGGTGGTGCAGCAGTGTCAGCTGCTTTCTCCCCTGACTCACCCAGCAGAACAGTTCCCCTCTGCCTGCTCCTTGCTGAGCAGGAAGGGCTTTGTGCCCTCATCCTGCTGCCTGCCCATGTGAGCAGGACCAGCACGTGGCTTGGGAAACGTGGCCTGGCTGGGACTACCTGCTGGAAAAAGAACTCTTACAAATGGAATACCCATTTTCATGTAACATTTTCAGCTACTAGTAACATGTAACATGTAACAGCTACTAGTGAATGTAAAGAAATAGTAATTAAAAGGTAGTTTATTTGTACAAAAGAAAGGTTGTTTTCTCCAACAAAAGTCCTGCCAGAGATCACTGCTGTAAAAACAGCCCATGCTGCCGCAGCTCGCTGCACAGGGTCTGGTTAGAACGGATGTAATGATGCTGGCTTAGTTTGCTGTGTTCAGTGCCTTGTTTGTATCCCACTCATAGATACGATGTTTATAGTAAAAACATGCATGATACATCAAAGTTCAGGTCTATTTCTACAGTTCTCGATCAAATATCATTCCCCTCACATTTACCTCTGAAGCAGCTTAAATACGAGGTGGCGAGGATTGGGGTTTTAGCATGCGAAACCGAGAGAGGGCTTATCTGTCAGAGTGTGCGGCAGGCGGGCTGCAAGTAGGAGTGCTGAAACGGCTTGTGGAACCATGAATGTAGTCTTGGTAGCACTTGTATGGAAACGGGGCTATTGTATGTTAATGGAAATGGTATCATCAGCACGAACCGAAACTGATGACTAACTTCAAAAATAAACTTCCTGCCTGCAGCAACTGCCCTTCTTGTCAAAAAATGCGTTTTGCTCCTTGACCTCTGGCCTGGTATCACGCTGCGGTACGAACTCTGCCTGCAATAAACAGCAGCAAGCTAAAATGCGGAGAGTTTTCCCTCTTTAATTAGTTGAATTTGTTTCTTCTTCCATCAGCTGAGCAGGAGCAAGGAGCTTCTCCTGACAGACGCTTCTGGTCATACGGCGGTGAGGCACGAGCGCTTCCAGCTGTGATCTTATCCTGTTTCGTAAGGGAGGTGGGAATTTCCAGCAGTCCTGAGGAAGCAGGAGGCAGGCGGTGCAGTTCACTGGGTTATGGTATTCTGCCGAGAATCGTCACAGCTTATCTTCTGCCTCAGACTGGTGATGTAAAATTATGGCTGTAATTATTGGGAGCTACTGAAGTCTGGGGATTTCTTACCGCGGTGACAGTGAGAAGAACACAGGCTCATTTGAAAAAACGAGAGTGTATCTGTGGATGGAGGTGTAGCAAAAGCACGTAAAAAGGTTTTCGTTTTGAGGGTTTTTATTGTTTATTGTTGGCTACAAAAGGAAAACGCCAAGTTAGGAACGCTGATTGTGACAAACTGCACGGAGCTATGGAAGAATTTCAGGTATTCTACCTGCAGGAACGTTGACATAAATCCACATCTGACCTGGGAGATCAATGCGGATCTGCCGACTGACTCATTGTTCTCTGTCCTGTGTTAACATAGCCCATCCTTTGGGCTCCTGAGCCAAATCAGATAGTGCTGAAAATGGCTTAAAATAGCATTTCTCCGATGGCTGCTAAAGACAAGCTGCAGTTTGTCTCTCCAGGTTTAACAAGGATCGTACAATAGTCAGTGAGCTGTCAAAGCCTTAAAGCCGAGTAAATGCACAGAGCACGTTTGCCTGCTTTTCTAAGGAAGTTATTTTTATTTTTAATTCACGGTCAGGAGAAGCAATGGCAAGAGCTGTGCAGGACGGAACGCTGACACAGAGCGTGTTTTTCTCCCTGAATCTGTCTGCACACAACTTTATCAAGAGCAGTATTACTGGACTTGCAGAAGCTCACAACAAATTGCAGCCATCTTTAGGCACTTGGTACAAACACATAAAATATTTACAGCTTTACAGTACGGCCCTTTGGGAAGCTGAGCGTCTCTAGCTCTCATGAAGGCAGGGAAGCCTTGGATCCCTCAGCCTTACTCTGTCTGAGTCCTTAAGACTGCAGGAGAAAAGAAATTAAGCTAGACAAGGGGACCTGCCTGCTCCATTGAGCTTTATTTTGCAATGCACAGGCAGACTGCAAGCTCAGCGAATCTCTGCAAGCTATGTGGCCATATGGGCAATGGCAGTTTATGAAACAACTGTGCCAGATTTGGCAGCCTTTCTAATGGCCACATGGCAGGTCAGTGAGAACCATTTCAGTGCCAGTTGCATAATTTCACTCTTCAGTCACCCGAGAAGAATACG
This sequence comes from Pavo muticus, assembly GCA_016647715.1. Taxonomy (NCBI): domain Eukaryota; kingdom Metazoa; phylum Chordata; class Aves; order Galliformes; family Phasianidae; genus Pavo; species Pavo muticus. The sequence continues at coordinate 644,956 of JACDJE010000026.1, read as the reverse complement.
TAAGGCAAGATCTTATAAAGGACGGCGTTCATTTCAGCACTGAAACCAACACTATTCTCTATAAAGTGTACATACTTCCTCTGTAATCAGCAAAGTTCTTTGCTGCGTCTTAGGTAACTGATAACATTTAAGTGTAGATGTTGGTTGCTATTATTTACGTGTGTACAGTCTTGTATTTGAGTATTCCTAAGGATGTCTTGGGTAAACACATCCGCAATGGAGTTTTTTTTTAAGAAAACCAAGGCATGACAGGCTCAGACTACCTATTTCAGCCTCAATAGACTTCAAATCTCTCAAAGTCCTCCACATTAACAAAACATTTCCTTTTCTGCATGTTATAAGAGGCCTGCTGCTTATAGCTTGTGCTGGGGTTATTTCTGTCTGGTCAGGGTTGGAGGGCTGCTGGGGGCTGGCTGCTGGCTGTGCTCACCAAACGCTCTTTCATCTTCCCAGGCCTGTGGCTGCTGGGTCAGATTACCACAAATGTGGGAGCAAACCAAGTCTTGCAACACCTGGCCTCTGCAGATAACCCCACCCAGCCTGACTCCAGGCCGAGTCGCAGCACATCAACAGCCTCTGCCCTACTGACAGATGACCTCATGAGAATGAACAGATAAGATGAAGTGATGTTGATTCTGCTTGATCTGTAAGCCACGCTCGATGCTGTGGGTCCAGGCAGCCAGGAATGCTGATGTGACCACAAGCCTTAGAGAATGCACGTGAAAGTGGTGATGCTCATGCACTGCCAGCACACTGGTTGCTCCTTCAGGGCCCCCTGCCCCACAGGCCCCTGCCTGCCCTGAGCCCACTGCTCTGTGCTCCTGGTGCTGCAGCAATCAGTACAAACTATCACCACTCGCTGAATCAGGACGTATGTATACTTCTGTACACTTTGTCATCAGCAGGTACATTACGAAGGTTCTGCTGCTCAATGTGTGCCAGTAAAACACACCCCGGGCCAGACGGTCACATGGGAAAAAGCACAGGGCTTACCTGAGAGACGTGTGTGGATAAAAGTACAGTAACGTATCAGGAGCTGATCCATAGTAAACAGGAAATGTACACGAGTTACTTTATTTACAGGATGTGCGTTCCTCAGGACAGAACTGAGTTCTGTTTGTTTGTCCCACTCATAAACAGCAAACACAATATCTGGTCCCATGATCTACCCCAATCAGGTTTCCTCACGCGTCTGCTCATTTGGGCTGGTTCTGATTGCTCAGGAAGAGGTGAACTTTGAGGATCTCTCAGGATGAATGGAGCAGAAGAGATGTTATCCTGCAATCGTAACAAAATATAAAGATGGTCAGAGAGGTTCAGTTTTCAACCATCCTCCACTTTTTTCTTCGGTGTCACCCTACTTGTGGAGCCAGCGGGCTGCTGCACCCTGTGAGAAGATTCTTTTTGTGTAAGGGGAAATGAAAACTTACAGCTAAGCGCATCATTAAGTTTGACATGCAAGGCACAAATGTTGGACAGCTATCCAATTTATCAAAGCCACTTAAAATTCCGATTCTCTTCTCCAGAGTGCTCATAACCATCGTGATAGCACCAGCACATGTTGCATTTGGACTTTTAGTGTTAAAACTGCGTTACAGATCTTTTGATATCTCCTCCAGTTTTATGGCAGACTATTGATAACTACTCTGAAAGCAATAAAATAATGTCGTTGTGGTTTTCTTACTCGAAGCAGGGGATGTGGAAAAAGCTTTTCTACAGTCCAGAACACATCGCAACCACAGGTTTCCATTTGTTCTAACAAAATGAAGACTGAGTACACCATGGTGTGGTTTGGTCATTCCTTGATCTGGATTCATGTCCGTCTCTTATCAGGTTATTATCTTCCCGATACTTTCACAGACTGTTTAATGAAGCGCTGTGCTGATGCTGGGTGACTGACTAATGCAAACATATGCATAAGAGTCAGTTTTGGTTTCATTGTGGACTAATCTCTCAGTATCTGTCTTTGTACAGCAAACAACAAACATCACAGTTTAGATGGGATTGATTCCTTCTGCAAACAAATATAAGTAACTGCTCTCGTGAGAACAGGAAAGTAAACTCTGTGGGACCTTCACGTCTGCACTGACAAACCAATTGGAAGTCTTCCAGTGTTTCATTTTTCCTGACAGGGGTACTCAGCATTGCAGGGCTTAGCACCTGAAGCAGGAGGACCATGGGGCTGCATGGGCTGCAGCAGCGTTGGGGGCAGGGCTCCGGATCCCACCGCAGCAGGGGCTGAGCAGCAGGGCCCGGTGACAGCGCTGGGGTGCCTGGGGAGCTCGGTCCCTGGCATTTAATAAGTGTGCATTGAGTTTTCTTGCTCTCTGCCAGGCCCACGGCTGGTGGGAAAGGTGCCGAGCTGACCCGGACTGCCTACAGCTGAGTCTCACAGTTTTCTGATCAATGGACAGAACAAATCGGTAACACCGAGATAGAATCACAGACTCGCTGTTTTTGTCTGGGGTGTCTGGGCCTGTGCTGGGCACTGCTGGGCAGAGCTGGGCTCAGTCCTCCTGCACTGCCCTGCCAGGATGTGTGGATGTGAAGGGGCAGCTCAGTGCTGGTCCTTGCTTTGCCCGTCCCACAGGCCCCAGCCTTTCAGCACATGGAGCCTCTTTAAGTGCACTTTCTCAGAATTAGGACATCTATTGCTTAATTAAAGTTTTGTGGCGGTTGGAATACATGAAGCGCTATATAAATGCTGAGTACGATTCAGCTGTCAGTATCTGAACGTAACTCATGCTTCACATGGACTTTGGGATAAGAAATTCCATAACATTTTGCAAAATGGCTTATGCATTCCCAGTAATTTTACATAAGCTCTATTCATGGTGTCCACTGACTGGAAACAATATATGTGATTCTTCTACTCAGACTACTTAATTCAGCAGATAACCGCTGCTGCTCCATAGTTTGTGGATTAGAATTTAAGAGAGCAGCTGAGGCATACATTAGAATTCGATTAATGACAAAGGAACCATTTCAGAAAACAGAGGGCGCACTGTGGGCTCGGCTCAGCACAGAGCACAAAGTCACAGTGACCACTTCCAGCCCAATGGCAAAGCGGGAGCCAAGCACAGCTCTGGCACGGTGGCATGAGGATGGCCCGGGGCAGCAGCAGAGCGCAGGGCCTGGAGAAACGTGTTGGTGGTGCCTGCGCGGGGAGGAGAGCTGACACTTCTGCGCAGGGTGACTGCGGAGTGCAGCTTAGCGCAGCGACTGCCAACATTTTCGAAGAAAAAGGACCCTAATTCTGATAAAGGAATTGTCTAATATTGTCTGAAACTGAGTCATCCAGACATGGAGTAACAGAACGGGCGCTCCTCGTTCATCGTTTTGGCCAAAATCCACAGACTACACTCAGAGCTGTAAAATCAGAGCCCATGATTGATGGCACTAGTTACTTCCTGATGTGCTTTCTCTCTTGCTTTCCTCTTTTTGCTTGCCTGAGGTGGGTCCAACGCAGGCCTTTAGAAGCTAAAGGGAAGCTGTGTGGGGTAGCTCTGCTGCCTCAGGGACCTGAACAGATAAATGGAACTTGGCAGGGATCTGCCTGGGGACAGCTCGGTCACGGCTCAGTCTGCTGGAGGACCAGGCCTGAGCTGCTTGTGCTCCTCTGACGTCCTCACTGTGAGCAGGAGCTGCGTGAGGCTGTGAGAGCGCTTTGTGCCCACAGCACAGCGGCAGCATGGCGAGGGCGTTTCGACACGCTGGGTCTTTCCAGTGAGTTTCATGAAACACAAAATACTTTACCAGCTCCTGGTGGACCTGAATGACTCACAGGGTTGGGAATGGGATTAGGTCATTGGTTCAGAACCAGTTCAGGGCCCATATCCTGTAACCTGATACACGGCGCTGAGCTCTGTTTGCTTCAGGGCTTTGGGAGGCACGCTGGTTCGCTCCTGCAGATCTCCGTGCAGGAGGCAGAAGGACTCAGACTGATAAACACTGCCAGACTGATAAGCATTGCCACTAAATCGCTGGTTCTTGCTCATGTTCTCATTTCTGTTCTCGGCTCACTTTCTCATTGCTGGGTCACATAACATCACTGAAACCCCTGTGCAGAGGAGGAGTGCCCTGCCCTGCAGAGCCCCCAGCCCCAGCACACGGTGGGGTCTGTGCTGAGAGCCCCGCGGGGTCCCGCCATGGTCAGCGCCATCTGGAGCTGCCAAGGCCTGGTGGAAATGGAGAGCCCCTGGGGTGGGGGTTGGGGGACACCTCAGCTAGATGACACAAAGCTGTGTAATGGTTCTGGGCTAGGGGAGTGCCTGCATCACATGAAACCACAGCTACTCCGAGCTGGGCAGAACGTGCCCATCCAAATAAAATCTTAATGTTATTTTTAACATGCAGATAGCTGAGGAACCATATTAAATTGGAAACATGCATGACATGGATGTCTCCCAAGAAGACTACAGGGACAATGACTGGATCCAAACAGAAGAGACAAATATAAAGCATTTAACTTGCGTGTTAAAAATAATTTGTAATAAGCTCCAGCTGTTTGCTCTGCAAATCTCCAGCAGCAGTGCAGGGCTGGGGCTAACTGCTATGTCAGCCACCTTTGGCTTTGACTGATTTGGAATTATGCACTCAACTATGCAGCCAAAGAATAACCCACAAAAGGTAGTGATGCCAGTGCTTTCCTCAAAGAGCAAGGAGAGCTCTTGCAAGCCCAGGTCTTGATTCATGGGCATTCTGCCATCCCCTCGCAGAATTTCGGACTGAGGCAGCAGCATCTCCTCACAATTATCTACTTGGTCCTGCCTCTGTGATTGCAGATGTGTACATTTTATTCATCCACAATCTAAGTACAAGACCTGTTTCCCCACATCTCAGATTTCATAGAGTTTGTCCGTGGTGTTCCTTAATTCTGACCTAGGAATGTCTGCGACAAGCAGAGACCTTTCTGTATTTCCTGTCTCTGAATGGTAGGTGTAGTCATTCTCTCTCATTATCTAGCAGGATTTTATTAGTTCTGATACAGAAGGATAGTGTCTTCCTCTGTAGTGCAAGGAAGCCCTGCTGTGGGTAAGAGGCCAAGCTTCCAAGTGGTCTGGAGCTCAGACATTTCAGATCGAGGTTCACATCTGCGCTGGCTAGGATAAAAGGCATTCTAGCTGTATTTTGTGAGAGCATCATTGTGTCACCATGTCTCTCCTTCAAAGAGCTTATGGAAGGACAATGCAAGATGTCACGGTTTGTCACCGTGTTCGTGTCACTGCAGGAAACAAGGAGCCCAGGCCTCCTGCCTTCCCGTCATGCTGGCAGCACTGCTTCTGCCCAGCATGGGCAGCTGTCTCCTCCCAGTCGCCCTTTTCTCCCTTTCTTAGGTTTCATGTTTCTGATAAAATTGCTATTCTAGCTTCCAGCTCTTCCTAAATGACTTGCAGAAGGCGGTGACAGGTTGCAATTTCAAACCATGTAGCCCTCTTTATGGTGGATCATCCTGTTGGACGGGCTGCTCCTCCTCAAGTTGCCGTGGTTCCAACTGAGCAAAGGGCACACTGATGGCGAGGGGACACAGCGAGGGGAGGGCTGCAGACACATCACCTCAGCAGGAACAACAGCACTGGTGGCCAGGAGCTGGCTGTGAGGCAGTCTCATTGGTTTCATACCACGAACACATTTTGAAAAGCTGATGTGATTTTACAAGTTGTAGTGGCCGCATCTACTGCCATTGTGTTTAAGGACTATTTACCCCACAGCCGCTCGTCCAAATAATTGACACACGCAGCACGCGCTCCCTGGCTCCTATTATTTCAGAGGAGAATGGAAATAAAAAAATAACCTCCTCCTGCCTTGTAGTTGTTAACTTCCCATTTAATACAGCTAATGACAACCTGCTGATGCAGGACAGATAAATGGGGGCTCTGCACTCCATTAAGAAAGCGACAGTTTGATTCATTATTAAAGAAGCAAATTGGAAAAGCATATTAGGAAAATAAACTAGAGGTAATACTATTTTCTTGAGCAGATAATAAATGCAGATGGTTTCCTCCAAATGCACAAACTCGCAGAGTCCCCTGACGTGGCACCGGGGGGCTCACGCTGTGCGTGCTGCGGCTGAGCCGTGGTCTCTGAGGTTGTGCCCGAAGCTGGGGGCAACGAGGGGATAAGGGCTCCGGAGGGCTTTGCCTCTCCCAGCATTTGCCAAACTCATCCTGCATGGACATTCACTCGTCGCTTGCCCTTCGTATTTCATCTCTATGCAGACAGCGGGTCTGGAGAGCCTTCACTCGTCCAAGGGATGGAGGAAGGAGTCTGCTGGGGGTTTGCTCTCAGAGCCCAGTTCCTGCAGGCCGCACGTGGGGCTGCACTACCCTCAGCCTGCAGCTGGGGGTGGCCGTAAGCACCAGCCTGTGTTGGGCATGGCAATGGGCCGGGAGCGCAGGTCGAGTCACAGGCTGTACTTACTTTCAGATTTCTGGCTTTAGCACCGCAACCCACACATTAGCAATCATCTGCCCTTGGGATGTGTTTGCTTTTGTGCCGTCTTGTCTTTGCACTTCTGGCATTGCTCAATCACGTGGAGCTAAACTTTATTTTAGTGGAAAAGTCTCGTTAGCTTCAGTGAATGGCCTACAAATCCAGCCCAAACTTATTGCTGTTTGCTTGCACTGGGGCAAATTCTGTGCTGCTCAGCCCCTGTTTGGCCACAAACCCCGGACTGGTCACACAGCAAATCCATGGACAGCTTCATCCTGTGACTTTGGCTGCGATCAGCTTGGTCTCCAGAAAGGGCATTTCAGAGCCTTCCCAGAAGACAATTTAAAATTCCTTGTGCGTTCTTAATGATGTGACAACTACACAAATATTAAAAATCCTATGCATGTTTTATTCCCATGTGTGGTCACTTCGGGGGGTTGCTATCCCTAAACCAAACCCTGCAAGCGCATTGTGTGAGGGTCTGTTGCACAGCACCCGTGTGAGCACCCACCCACCGAGGGTCCCTGCCCGGCTGCTGTCAGCAGTGGACAAACTGCTGGGATGGGGTTATCTGGGTAGGAGCACCCCGGGGTCACAGCCCCACACTGGGGAGCAGTGTGACACCCACAGGTGTGACCGTGCCCACGGCAATGGGAGCACCCAGCTGCAAGCTGATAAGTGCCATGTGCTACTCTTGTTTGCAATCTCATCTGCTTGAAAATCAGCTCACTTTGCCAAGCAAGGTGGCAAAAGGAATCAGGTTAACTAACAGGATCAGTCTTCTGGTGGGTGTGTGAGCTGCCACACACATGGAAGACTTTTGATGTTCAGATGGAGAGCATCCAGGAGCATGGGAAGTTGGCTAGTGGGCATGGTGGGGAGATTTGGGGCTGGATGTGGTGATCCTAGAGCTCTGTGCCAGCCTTCACCATTCTATGATAACCATTTGCACAGACAGGCTGTGTATTTAGAGCAGCTACATGGAACTGTGCAGCCACCGAGGCGCGGTGACGGCTGTGTGCTGCAGTGCAGGACACGCAGCTCCATCGCGCTGTGAGTGCCTCGGGCTGTGCTGCGGGAGCCAGTGGGGTCAGCAGGAGCCGCCTGCTTGGCCAGGCCAGGAACAGCCCAACGATGGGAGAGCACAAAGAATTCGCAGATCTAAGGAGCAGCGTGGGGAGGCTGCTGCACTTCCACTGCCTTCCACTGAGCTGCCCCAGTGTATAAATGCTGAGTCCTGGGGAGCTTATGAGCACCGTGGCCTGTTGCCACTTTACTGCTTCCTCTCGTGCTGGTTTGCAGGAGGTAGGCAGCACCAGGTAGGCAGCAGTCCCAGACCCAAGGCTCTGTGCTCAGCTCTCTTCCTGGTGCCCATGCTTGTGGCTGCCCCAGGGACGGAGTCCCTCCGGCAGCTCTTCAGTTGGCCACAGCCACTGCACGACACACTCCTGCCCCGGGGTGTGAGCTGCAGGCTTCGTGCACACAGAGGGCTGGGAGCTGGGATGAGAGCGGAGAGCACTGGGCAGGCCTCAGCTGGAGGCAGTGCAGCCACACCAGGCAGCCCGTGGCCAGCTGGTGCTCACCCATGGGCAACACCTCCCTCCCGTTGTGCCCCCCAAGGGCCAGGTGTGCAGTTGCACTTTTTCTGCAGGGCACAGAGGGAGCAGCCGCCGCCTGTCCTGTGGCAGCCCCCAGCACCCCGACCCAGCACTGTGCCAAGGAGCTGTGGGATCAGAGCCCTGCACGTGCTGCATGACAAATGTCTCCAAGGCAACGCAGCACAGCCTGCAGTGCTCAGTGGCAGCGTGCCTCGAGCCCACGGGGTGCCCTCAGCACCATGAGCACACCTGGGGCTGAGTTGTACCTTTCTGCTTTCCTCTCATTGCGGTTTGGTCACTCCGATTTAAGAATGAAGACCACAGAACCCCCCAAAAGAGCCTCTGCCCCTCGCTCGGATGTGGATTGAAACTGAAGGTCCAATTCCAAGCAGCGCTCAGCACTAAGAGCTCTCTGGTCCAACAGAGAATTACTGTGGTTTGGTTACAGCCTCTGAATGCTGCGAGGAGAGGTAAAGTGCTGACCACCTTGCAGATGTCTCCAAGCAGCACTGCTTTGTCCAAACACAGTAAATCCTGGCCAGGTGGGGCCCTGCCCTGCCTAGGGAGAAGCAGCATGCCTGGGGAATGGGCAGCGGCTGGGACATCCTGCAGGTGGGCTGAGGGCTCCCCCAGGCAGGGAGCACTGGGTGCTGACATCGGATCAGCCATGGGCACCCACCTGCCTGCACTTCTTTTTCTTTTTCTTTTTTCTTTTTCTTCTTCTTCTTCTTCTTCTTCTTCTTCTTCTTCTTTTTCCTTTTCTTTTTCCTTTTCTTTTTCTTTTTCTTTTTCTTTTTCCTTTTCTTTTTCTTTTTCTTTTTCTTTTTCCTTTTCTTTTTCTTTTTCTTTTTCTTTTTCTTTTTCTTTTTCTTTTTCTTTTTCTTTTTCTTTTTCTTTTTCTTTTT
>JACDJE010000026.1:619317-635813 GCA_016647715.1 Pavo muticus | reverse complement strand
CTTTTCCTTTTCCTTTTCCTTTTCCTTTTCCTTTTCCTTTTCCTTTTCTTTCTCTTTCTCTTTCTCTTTCTCTTTCTTCTTCTTTTTTTTCCTTTTTCCTTTTTTCCTTTTCCTTTTCCTTTTCCTTTTCCTTTTCCTTTTCCTTTTCCTTTTCCTTTTCCTTTTCCTTTTCCTTTTCCTTTTCCTTTTCCTTTTGTCTTCTCCCTCTCCTCCTTCTCTTCCCTCCCCCGGGCCGTACCGCAGGCCCACGCCCGCCCCCTGGTGCATCGGACGCGCAGCGCAGCGCAGCGGGACGCGCACGGTAGCGGGACAGCTCTGCACTCGGACGCTGCGGGTGTTCCGCAGCGCGGGGCGGCCCTGACCGGGCGAGTAGCGGTGGATCTCCTCAGTTACAGCAGTTACCGCAAAGCTGCTGTCCTTTAACTCCTTCAAGCTGCAGGTCTCAGAACCGCAGAACATCCCGGGCTGGAAAAGACCCGCAGGGATCACCCAAAGCCAATCCCCCCGTCTGAGAGCGGCGTCCCAGTGCTCCCCGAGCTCTGGCAGCGTGGGGCCATGACCGCTGCCCTGGGCCCGCTCAGTGCCACAGCTCCGTCTGGGTGAGAAGCACGCCGTGATCCTCGCACTGCTGCTCGGTGCCGCTCGGCCCGACGTGTGCTCTGTCCCTCCAGGGGCTGTGGGCAGAGCAGCAGAACCCGCTGTGTGCAGAACCAAGGGAAGCAGACGGCCCTCCGCCTCCACTCCTTCCACAGCGCTCCGAGTTGCGGTGGTGCCATACACCAGCTCATTCCCATTCTGTTGTTTTAGCTCTGGCTAAATTTGAGAGAGCATGTTCTCAGCCACAAAACACTATTTTTCAACACAGTCACCACCAGTAGCTGTGCATTTTCGCCAGTGATGAGTAAGAGCTGCATGCCACGCTTGTCAGAATCCACACCAGCGGAGATGACCGCTGTTGCCATCACCTCTGCTGAACATTCCCCAGAGCCCAGCTGTGGCTCCTCGCCCCGTGGCCTGCAGGGCAGCAGAAAGGCCGCTCACTGGGGGGAGTGCATCAGTGTGTTCTGCCCCCTCTTCATGCTTTCCATACAGCAGCAAACCAGTGTGGGATCCCTGCAGGATGTGGCTGTGCTGCAGCCGGGAGCTCTGCAGGGAGAGCTGTGCCATGTGTATGGCTGTGGGTGGGTGGAGTGTGGCGGTGGGTCTCCTTGCAGCCCCTTCGGCCAGCTGAGGGTGCTGTTGGGGCTGGCAGTGCCCCTGCCTGCACTGCCCCGTATGAAGGCAGATCCTGAAGCTTTGCAATATGGGAAGAGGCCCATTAGAAAGCACCAACCCTGGCCCATGCCAAGCGGCGCATGTGTAATGGGAAGAGCCTCCAAGACACTGAGATGTTGGGATCCAACGAGTGCATTACCATACCTAAAGGGAATAGAGAACCTTCAGTGCTCAATGGTCTGGCACACTTCTAAATTGACCCATGATACATTATTTAGGAGCTCACATTAGAACCTCATCTCTCTTTTAGTGGAGTTGGGACACTACGGAGCTCAAGAGCAATATATCTTCTCTCCAGAAATGAAACCCTTCCTGATTTTAATGCAACTTCCTGTTACTGACCCATTTGAACAGACCTCAGTGCCGGAGCACTCTGTAAGGTGCCAGGATGAGCAGACATCCTTTGCCTTGGTTCCACCCTACCACACCTCCATACGCAGGTTGCTGTTTTCTGAGCATGCTGCCAGAACAATTTGCGTTTCACCAAAGCACCACGGCTCTGCTCTGGGCCCCTTCCTGCCTTCCTCACTGCTGTGGCACCACATGCTGTGCTCAGTGCTGTGCTGGCAGGGCTGGGGCTGCCTGCTGCAGGACCTGGGCACACAGAGAGGCACCTGGCTCCTTGGCACACCTCCAAGGCGCAGGGTGCTGAAAGGAAGGGCAGGCTTCTGCTGGAAGGGTGATGGGCAGCAAACAGCTGCTTGCTAGTTCCAAGCACAAAATGACTTTCTAAATCAGCAGCAGTTTTCCCCCTCATTTACATTTAGAAGCCTTCCGAATTGCTCAGCCTGCTGTAAACAACTTATGAAATGGAACCGCTCCCCCTGCCCGCATCATGGGCACAGCCGGTGCAGCATCGCTGCTCTGCGGTGACATCGGGCCCAGTGCTGCCAGGATTGCCCCCACACTGCCAGAGCCAGAGGAGCCGTCCTGCAGCCCCTGGGCCGGGGCTGTGTGCAGTGCTGCGTGGTGTGGGCAGCCAGGCCCCTGCCGCATCTCCCTGCAGCCAAGGGGAGCACACACAGCTGCAGCTTTGTTCTCCCCACAAAAGCAGTTAAGGTATGTTCCCCTCCCCAACAGCAGTTTGGATTTTGTTTCCCCCTGGCTCCTTCTGCAGGCGCTGGTGGGGGGACGGAGCTGAGGCTGCAGCAGTGCGTGGGCTGGCAGAGCCCAAAATGCTGTGCTATTGCAGGAAAAAGCAAACGTGGGTGCGTGGTATCCCTTGTATAACATTTCTGTTCCTGTCTGCTGTGCAATACTAAATGTTATCTGAAGTGCAGGCTGAGCCCAGAGTGTGGGTGCTGTGCTAGGGGGGCACGCAAAGCACCGGCCGGGCTGGGGCAGAGCAAGACTCCAGGTGACACCGCTGTGCTCATGGAGGTGACACACAGCGTGTCTGTCTGTGACATGCTCTAACTTCAGCCCAGCGCTGCTGTGACATATTTTCCTGTGCATTTAACAAATGGAGTCTGAATGAAGCCCGGCGCACTGGGAGATCGTATAGAGCGGGCAGAGAGCAGACTCCAGCAGCAAATCTCTCCTAATGATTCTGGGCTGCTGAGAAGAGGCATTTTACTCCTGAATCCATTTGGTAGAGAAGATTTGCTACAGTATAGAATTAAACCTCTTTCAGTTTTAATGGCACTAATCAGCTTAGCGCGATGACAGGCACAGTGTGGCGTGTTGTGATGCAGGGAACCTCGTCCCTGTGCTGTGCCCCATGGTGGGCCGGGTGCCCGCACCACCCGCACTGTGCCCAGCCACACAGCCGGCTCCCCAGCTGCCTCAAACCCCGCTCAGTTCAGTCCCGGTGCCATCAGCTCCCTGGTGCCTTCTGCACAGGGCAGGCCTGCGGGCTGCGTGGGGACCAACAGGGGATACTGCAGCCCATGGTGGCTGCCCCGTCCTGAAGGTGTGAAATCGCATTTCCAGCAAGCAGCCAACACGCTCTGAGTGCCCGGGGAGCCCAGCAGCAGGCGGTGCCCAGTGCTCTGTCCATGCCGGGGCTCACAGCACAGCAGTGTGTGCCCACACCGGCAGCGATGTGGGTGGGAGTGGTGGAGAGAGAGAGAAAATAACACAAAGCTTTCTGCTTCCCGAGGGGGTGTGCAACGTGGTGTTTAGGGGACGAAGATGCTGATTAATTTGAACAGGAAGACAAAGACCCTGACATCAATTAAATGTTGCTGATGAGGTGAGGTCAGTGGTAATTACAACCTGCTCCTACCTTCGTGTGCTGCAGAGTTGTTTAATCTTTACACTGAAAAGCTTTTTATTGAAATGATGTGGTATAATTTCCTACAGTGTCCCACTTCTAATTAAGCGGTTGGAAACTTGGTGGGCTGCACTAAATCACCTCACGTAAGGCCTTGCTAAAGAAATACCCTTAGTTTTAGCACTGATTACTGCTAAACCATGTCTGTTTGGGCAGTGCAGGGCGCAGGGCTGCCCGGGGCTGCCACAGGGCCTGGCAGGAATGCTTTGTGTGGGAGGGAGCAGCGGGGCCGTGCTCAGTGCTGGAAGTGCTCCGCGCTGCTCAGCAGAGAGTTGCCACCCAGGTGTGGCTGGTGGTGTCGGTCCATCTGCACCATTGCTGTCCAGGGGTGCCACTGGCTGCTGCTCACTGTGTGTGCTGAGCTCGCCATGCACGTGGAGGGTGCTGCATGCTGCGGGTGCCACACACTGTGGGCTCGGTGCTCAGGCTGTGCATGCAGCTGAGGTGGATGGACGCTCTCCATCCACATGCTGGGGCTCTCTGTGGCCATGGGCCGCTCCGCAGCTCCCTGCATGGCTGCAGCCGGGGCCGGTTGCAGCTCGCTCCACCTCCTGCCCCCAGCAGCAGGACACCAGGCTGAGTGCCACAGCTCTACCACTGTCACTGCAGCAGCACTGACCCCACGGCTGTGTCGGGAGAATAGAATCACAGCCAATGCCAAGACAGGCATGAAAGGGACAGAGCTGCTTCCCACACACTGCTCCCCTTGGATCAGGGTGTCTTTTTGCTCCAGGGGCATGGATAAACCCTACAGGCACTGCCACTCCCAGGGCCATGTCCCTGCACAGAGCCTGCTGCTGTGCTGATTGCCAGCCCCGGCTTGGTGGCCTCTCCCAGAGCTTGGCAGCTTTGCTTTGCTGGGAGTGCCCCTCTGCTCTATGTGTGAGCACGTGTTGCAAGGCAGGCAGCTCCCAGCCATGCCCTGTCCTGCAGCCACCTGCCCGCTGCTGCAGCCCTGGCCCTTCCCGCACCAGAGCTGCTTATCACAGGGTTGCATCTACTTCTTTGTGCATTAACATCTGCAAATGGCAAATTGTAGCCTGCGAGGAGAGCAGCAGGCTGGAGATCAGCCGACAGTTTGCAATCTGACAATGAAGGCGTATATGAGGGAAGGAAGCGGTGCCAGCCCCGACGTGTGGTTGCTGTGCAGCAGGGAACAGCGGTGCACGGAACCTTTTCGTTCTTCTTTTGCTGCAACTGATATTTCCTTAAATCCCAGCAGTGACATCAGTGCCAGCAAAGGCATTCCACTCCATTTTCTTTGCCATACTTGTTGGAGGGATGAGGCACAGTAACAGCTTCCCAGGTTTGGAGCCTATGAACACAGCGTCACATGCGAACCGCTTCCAAAGCAGAGACTGTGAAAAACCCCAGCAGCCCAACAGCCTTCCCCATATGCTCTATAGAGCAGCTCTGTTTACAACATGAGCTGGCAAATGTCACGTAATATAGCTAATAATTGGATGACACTGAGGGGTGACTCATTTGGAGTGGTCTCATGTGCATATTTCTGCCCCTGGAAGCTCACAGGTTGGGGCAGGCAGAGGTGCACCAGATCCATGCCTGTCCCTGGGTGGGAGCCCTGGGCACAGCGCTGCAGTATGGTGCTGTGGTATGGTGCTGTGACGTGGTGCTGTGGTATGGTGCTGTGACGTGGTGCTGTGACGTGGTGCTGTGGTATGGTGCTGTGACGTGGTGCTGTGGTATGGTGCTGTGACGTGGTGCTGTGACGTGGTGCTGTGGTATGGTGCTGTGACGTGGTGCTGTGGTATGGTGCTGTGACGTGGTGCTGTGACGTGGTGCTGTGGTATGGTGCTGTGACGTGGTGCTGTGGTATGGTGCTGTGACGTGGTGCTGTGACGTGGTGCTGTGGTATGGTGCTGTGACGTGGTGCTGTGGTATGGTGCTGTGACGTGGTGCTGTGACGTGGTGCTGTGGTATGGTGCTGTGACGTGGTGCTGTGGTATGGTGCTGTGACGTGGTGCTGTGACGTGGTGCTGTGGTATGGTGCTGTGACGTGGTGCTGTGGTATGGTGCTGTGACGTGGTGCTGTGACGTGGTGCTGTGGTATGGTGCTGTGACGTGGTGCTGTGGTATGGTGCTGTGACGTGGTGCTGTGGTATGGTGCTGTGACGTGGTGCTGTGGTATGGTGCTGTGACGTGGTGCTGTGACGTGGTGCTGTGGTGTGGTGCTGTGACGTGGTGCTGTGACGCGGTGCTGTGTTATGGTGCTGTGTTATGGTGCTGTGGTATGGTGCTGTGACGTGGTGCTGTGACGTGGTGCTGTGGTATGGTGCTGTGACGTGGTGCTGTGACGTGGCGCTGTGACACGGTGCTGTGGTATGGTGCTGTGGTATGGCACTGTGACGTGGTGCTGTGTTATGGTGCTGTGACGTGGTGCTGTGGTATGGTGCTGTGGTATGGCACTGTGACGTGGTGCTGTGGTATGGTGCTGTGACGTGGTGCTGTGGTATGGTGCTGTGGTATGGCACTGTGACGTGGTGCTGTGTTATGGTGCTGTGACGCGGTGCTGTGTTATGGTGCTGTGACGTGGTGCTGTGACGTGGCGCTGTGACACGGTGCTGTGGTATGGTGCTGTGACGTGGTGCTGTGGTATGGTGCTGTGACGTGGTGCTGTGGTATGGTGCTGTGACGTGGTGCTGTGACGTGGCGCTGTGACACGGTGCTGTGTTATGGTGCTGTGTTATGGTGCTGTGGTATGGTGCTGTGGTATGGTGCTGTGTTATGGTGCTGTGACGTGGTGCTGTGACGTGGTGCTGTGACGTGGCGCTGTGACACAGTGTGATCATTCCCGCAGCCGCAGTGTCCATGATTACAGGGGGCGGTGATGCCATGTGGGCCATCGATGCAGGAATGGACCCTGGTCTGTATTCGATCGCTGCCATTGGGCATAAGAAGGCTGTGGGAGAGAGGCACAGATGGGCACACCCGGCTCCTCGCCTTGCGCCTCGGAGCTTCCCTGCACCGACAGGCTGCAGAGTGACTTCTGGCTCTTGCTGCAGACCGTGTCCGGATGAAATTACTTTATCTTACTCTGAGGGGCAGAATATGACCTGGTGTCCTCAACAATTCATACTGGAGGGCAAGCGCAGCTGCTGGAGCACAGTGGTGCTGGATGGATGTGGCTCCTGGACCCGGTGCTGCACCTGGGGCACAGCAGGATCCCATCTGCACTGCGCTCAGCCCCACGCCGTCTGCCTGCCCCCGCACTGAGCTGCAGCAAGGCAGCAGTCTCCAGTAGAGAAGTCCCCAAGCACCCACAGCAGTGGCTGCTGGGCAGTGTAGGAGCAGAGGGCTGCCTGGGACGGCACTGCGGCACCGCGCTGGGTTCAGTGCTCGTGGCCACACCGCAGTGTTGGCGTTGTCTCTTTGACCATTTCCAAGCAGCAGTGATGGGAACTGAGACCAAAAGTGCACAACGTCGCTCCCCGTGCCACAGAGAGCAATGACCAATGGGGCACTGATAGTGGAAAAGGGGCATAAATCATCAGTCTCCTGGCTTTCTGTATATGTGCACATGCACAGATTTATATGCATGGATATATGTGTGTCCATGTGCGTGTAGCTCATGGTATATTTTTAGGTACAGTGCAAACTGATCCCATCCATAAGCTCTCTGGTTAGCACAAACTGATTGAGGAAAATGACAGCTGAAGTCTTCTGTCCCTCTAAGACCACAAAGAGCTGTGCTGGTCCAGAAGAGCAGCAGGAATTCACACAGCAGGACTGCTTGCAGCAGGATGCATGTGGCAGGACTTGTTGCAGCAGGCACACTCCTGCAGCCTGGGCCAGCAGCGGGTGTTTGGAGCCAGCTCCCACCACCTTCCCTTGCACACCTCAGCTCGCTGCCGGTGCCACACACAGCCCAGCACGCCCTGTGCTCTATTTTGGGTGCAGGGCACTATACTTAGGGGTGAGTCACCCCTCCCAGCATCGGCTGTAGGAGAGCTCCAAGCAGCAAAGCTCCGGGCAGCCTGGCCCTGGTGCTGGGCTGTGGACTGGGCAGTGTGGCCAGAATTGCAGCTGAGGCATTGCAGCTGGGACGCTGCTGACCAGCCCTTCATGTGTGCCTCCCCGTGTGTGCTCTTAGGCAGCTGCTGACACAGCACCACCTGGGCGCGGTGGCTGAGTGGCATTTTGCATCCTTCAGCTCTGGGCAGTGGCTGAGGAGCCCGCAGCGGCCGGAGGAACCCGCCCGGGAGCTCATTTAGGAACGCACATGCCGCTGGCAGAGCAATGCAGATATCAGTGGGACGATACCGGCCCAACCGCACCGAGAAGTGTTCTTCTTTGCAGATTCATTCCCTGTGCAGAATGGAAGGCTGCAGAACATGTTCATTGAACGCCGTCCAAGCGCTCCGTCAGCCTCTCCCATCTGCTCGCAGCGAGGGCTGTGCTGCGCTGCTCCCCACTCTGCGCCTATCGCCATCGCGCTGCTCCGGGCAGCCCCGGTCCCCTCCTCTGATCCTCGCTGGGCTCAGTGCTGCTGTCGGTAGCTTCTTGCCCAGCAAAATAGGAACCAGAAACAGAAGGTCATTTTGGTGATTCTCTGCCTGCAGCAGGAGCAGGCTCACAGAACGGGAGCTTCTGCTCTGAATTGAGTCCCCTAAGTAATATATGAATATTGGCATCGTTTTCTGAAAGCGTTTAACACCAGCAGCTTTATTTTTAGTGTGTAAATGTCAGCAGCAGCGTTGGATCACTCTCATTCCCGCTGCTGAGTCCCAGCTCACACTGAGCTCTGATGGGGGCTGACATTCCCCGCTCCCACTGTGCCATGAAGGGGTCCTGGTGCGGGCCCAGGGGGCAGCCCCCTAAGCTCTCGCCTCCCCAAAGTGATTTTGTTTTAAGCAAGCAGCCTCCAGAAATGTAGGGCAGGAGTGACTCCTGCCAAAATTAGTCCTTGTGTGAGAGCGTGAGCAGGATGCTAATGGGCAGCCGGCCGCGTGCAGGGGGGAATGGGGCTGCTTTCCCTGCCCAGTGCTGGTGGCAGCGAGGCCTGGAACAGCACACATACTCGTGGGCATTTTCTGCAGGAAGCTTCGATGCCACAGCCCTGGGACATGCAGAATATCAAACAGCTTGCTTCTCCCTGTGCCCAACGTGCCCCAGCACATCTGGGGTGGAGGGGAGCTGCAGCTGGAAGGGAGCGCAGGCAGAGCCGGGCAGAGCCGTGCCGTGCTGCTGTCTGCCCGGTGGCTGCTGTTCACAGCGGTTGGTACAGGAGCCTCCCAGGCCTTTGTTCGGGTATTTACACAACTGCAGAGCTTCCTCCCCTGGGAACAGCACCTGTCCTGGGTGTGCCAGGGAGCGGTGAAGCCCATCCTGTGCCTGGCAGATCTGTGTCCTGCATGGAGCAGCAGTGAGGATGGGGTGGGGATGGGATGGGGTGGAAATGGGGATGGGGATGGTCCCTGCCTTGTGCTGCCACCCTGAGCAGCTCCAGGGAGGTAAGCACTCTGGTGATGGAATTAGTATAATAGAAAACAAGAGGTGTTGCTGGCAGGGAAGTATCTACCTGTGTGCACACCCAGCCCCGCTGTGCCCCTTCCTGGCACAGCCCAGGACCTTGCAGTGGGCTCCCGCTGCCCCCAGCACCCCCTGATCCCAGCACCTGCAGGGCTCACACACCGGGTGTCTGAAGGGGACTTTTTAACTCTGTCAGATGAAATGCATCGGGGCAGTCTCCTCCTACTAGCAAAGTGGTTGATTATTTCTGCTGGGATGTTTCAGTCTCTGCCAGCGCTGGCTTCCTGCAGCACGCTGTGGGTTCTTGGCAGCACAAAGACAGGGTCACTAACTCAGAGCAGGAACAAAACCACAGCATTTCCTGCTGCTACTGGTGCTGCTGGGTGTCCTGGGTTGTCCCCGGGCTGTGACAAAACCTGCATTGCTTCGCTTTGAATTAATTCACAGTTTTGAGGGCCATGCTGTTCCAGAAGGGGTCTCTGCACTAGTGAGGCTTTTCTCAGAGCACAGGAGCATTTCTCTGTGTGGTGAGTGACCCAAACCATGGCTATCTGCAGCACTGCCAGCACTGCCTGCCTGCACGGGGCCACACTGTGCCATGTGGTGCACACAGCTGTGAGGCAGAAAGGAGCTCTAGGTGGAACTAGGTGGAAGGAGCTCTAGCTCTTCAGTGGGGCAGGAATGAGCTCTGGGCTCTCTGAGCCCACATTGCACAGCATGGCTGGGACATTTGTGTCGGAGCAGTGACAGCAGAGTGGCCCTACACATGGCATTTGTGGCCACCATAGCACCAACCACAGGTACCTCCGGGATGGCTGTCAGGAGGCTTAGAAGAAGCAAAGCTGCACCTCATAAGGCTGGTGCCATTCAGTGAGTCTCCCATAGCAAAGGGCCAGTGATATGGGACGAATGAATGGTGTCTCCTTTACAGTGCAGGGGGAACCTGCTTCCTGACACCACTTGTCTGTGACCAACCACTGTGCACAAAGGGGAGCAGCATGATTCAGCATGCACAGCCATAAGCTTCTCCACAGCTGAGGTGCGTGGAAGCAGCCCTGCCGACGGTCAGCAGTGTGCTGGGAGCTGCCATCCATGCACCAGAACAGAGCTGCTGCCCACACTGCTCGGTGAGCTCAGCGCCAGCAGCACACTTACACCAAGGGGGTTCAAAGTAAAGCAGGTACAACACGTGAAATATGGCTGTATATATGCCACGCACCTGCAGTTTGGACCACAGGATCACAGTCACAGCCCCACATCAGCACCTGCAACTCCAGGGTCAAACACTTCTCAAAAACCAAAACCTGTCCCCCCCACAGCACGGTCTGGGCCCCCAGGCACCGCCCCACACAGCAGCAGCTCCCAGCTGTGCAGGGCTGGGGGAGGGCTGCACTCACCTGGTCCTTATTAGGGCAATTAGCACTAAGAGGGAGCAGCTGGGAGAGTGCAGGAAGGGAGCTGGGGCTGGAGCTGCCCAGGCTGTGTGCTGGAGTTGGGAGAGGTCCGTCGGTCTCCTCAGAGCGTTTCACAGCATATGTATTTTGCAGACCTTCTATTATCTATTTTTAAGCGTGTATTGCTGTCTGAGGATTTGCCCGGGAGTGTGAGCTAATGGCAGGAGCACAAAGGCAGGAGGAGCGCTGCTGCTGAGCCCTTCCCATGCAGGTTGCTAGGTGCAGAGCTGCGCGCTGCAGTGCTGGGCCACTAAAAATAGTCCCGGCTGCAGAGCTGCGCCTGGCACTGAGGTGGTGCACGGCCAGGATGGGCTTAAGGAGCAGCTCCTGGTCACTATAATTATGCAAATCGGGATTTTTTCACTACTATTTAATGAAAGCAGTTGAGTAAGATGAGAAGCTTCAAAGCTCGAGTACTGAGAGGTAATGCTGTCTCTGTGGGTGCAGCAAAGCCAGAGGGACCCGGACAGGCTGGAGAAGTGGGCCCATGAAAACCTAATGAGGTTCAATAAGGCCAAGTGCAGGGTGCTGCATTGGGTCGGGGCAATCCCAGGCATTTACACAAACTGGGGGAAGATCTCCTTGAGAGCAGCCCTGCAGAGAAGGACTTGGGGGTCCTGGTGGACGAGAAGCTGGACGTGAGCCAGCAGTGTGCGATTGCAGCCCAAAAGGCCAACTGTGCTCTGGGCTGTGTTAAAAAAGGGGTGGCCAGCAGGGAGAGGGAGGTGATTGTCCCCTTCTACTCTGCTCTTGTGAGGCCCCATCTGCAGTGCTGCATCCAGGCCTGGGGCCCCCAGTACAGGATGGACATGGGGCTCTTGGAGTGGGTCCAGAGGAGGGCACTAAGATGATCAGAGTGCTGGAGCACCTCTCCTACGAGGAAAGGTTGAGGGAACTGGGATTGTTCAGCTTGGAGAAGAGAAGGCTCCGGGGAGACCTCATTGCAGCCTTCCAGTACTTGACGGGAGCATATAAACAGGAAGGGGAGCGGCTGTTTATGAGGGTGGATGGTGACAGGACAAGGGGGAATGGTTTTAAACTGAGACAGAGGAGGTTTAGGTTAGGTATTAGGAGGAAGTTTTTCACCCAGAGGGTGGTGACGCACTGGAACAGGTTGCCCAAGGAGGCTGTGGATGCCCCATCCCTGCAGGCATTCAAGGCCAGGCTGGATGTGGCTCTGGGCAGCCTGGTCTGGTGGTTGGTGACCCTGCACACAGCAGGGGGGTTGAAACTAGATGAGCATTGTGGTCCTTTTCAACCCAGGCCATTCCATGATTCTATGATCTCACTGTAGTCCCACAGAAATGGAACTCGACAACATTAAATTGCAGAGCAGCAGAAAAACACTTTCACAAATACCCTTTAACTGCGCTGTGATTCCCAGTCCCAAAACAAGCAGTGGCTTTAATCTGCAAGTTGTATGGCTGCCAAGTATTGGGAGGTGCTGTGGTGATGTGGTTGGGCAGAGGTGCTGTCCAGCATTGGGCTCTGATGGCACAGGGCTCTGATGGTGGGGCTTGGATCATTGCTGCAGTGCGGGGTGGGACGGGGCCTGAGGTGCTCGGTGTGATCTGCTCACAGCTCTTGGCCAACATCTCATTACCTTTCCGTTCTATGGAGTGGGTTCAGAATGAAAAATAGGATGGTTCAGCTGGAAGGGACCTGCTGATCCTTGCCATTGTGCTATGAAGGTGTCTGAGCTGACAGCAGAGCCTGTGTGTATTTCATCCTGACTTTATTTTGTATTAAAGATTGTCACAAGTGGGAGTTAATGGGCATAAATGAGAAGAAAAGCAGCCCCACGAGCAGCAGCAGTGCAGTGCGGCCGCTGACAGCCACTCCTTCCTGCATGGATCCCTGTATGCTCTGCAATGGCAGTCTTGGGCTCACAAAGAGCTTCTTACCTCAGGCTGGTATTGGCATCCTCTGGGAATGACTGCATTCATTAAAAGATTCCCAAATAGAGGAGAAAGAGGTTAGAGGTGTGTAATAATCAGAAGGACCAACGCAATGGAATGGCGATACAGGAGGTGTAATGACAAAGCGACAAGCATGATAGAAAGGTGTTACAAAGAAAAAAGGAAAGTGCTCACCCATCCCTGAAATCCAGGCCTGCAGGGAAAACTCCACAGGAGAGGGACCTCCAACCAGAGATCCTTCCCCAGCACAGTCAGCCCTTCAATGAGCTCTAAGAGAGGTGCAGCCAGGCTGCACCCCTTCTGCTCACACTGCTGAATTCCCTTCACCTGTGCTCCCAGGGCTGACCGGGTCCTTTCCCCAGGTGCTCCATCAGTGGTTCAGGCCGGGACCCAGCAGTTCCCATACAGAGGTGTAACCTGGAATCCTGATGCATGGAACCCCATTTGTAGCCAAAGGTGGGCGCAGCACAGTGAGGGGACACGGGCTCTCAGCTGGCATTGCAGTGAGACGAGGGGTGAAGGTGGCAGTGCCCGCTGCCATCAGTGCTTGCTAATTACCGGCTCTGTGACATGTCTGCCCCGGGTCGCTGTCCTGCAGGTGACAGCCAGGGCTGTGCCCTCGGGGGGTCTCAGCAGGGCAGGACATGTGCTGAGAGCGTTGTGTTGTGGACTGTGGGAACTAAAAGGAGGAAAACGAGCACAGTGTGAGATGCCTGTGGTCCTGCTGGGGCCAGGTGTGCCCTCACTGCCCATTGGGAGCAGCGGTCTCAGCTCAGCAGAATACCAGCATGAGCACGAGGCTCCGTGTCCTGCCCTGCCCGTCCACTCAGGATCTACTCACAGATGTGACTTAGTGGAACGTTGCGTTTCCAACTGACAGAAAAGAGAGAAACAGCCCCGGGAGCTCAGGGCTGCAGACCTGGTTCTCACCCAGGGCAGCGGTTCGGAGCGTGTCAGCCCGGCCCCACGTTGCAGCACTCACTGCTTGTGAACCACAGCCGTTCCCTGCTGGAACGAACAGGCTGCGCTGTTTGGCAGTGTTTATCAGTAGGGATTAATTAGCAATTGACCCCTGGTTGGGATTTTTTTCCTCTCTGCGTTCTTCACCTTGCGGTGCTAAATGAGGTTGTAACGTCCCTTCAAGAAGCTGTGCTTCCTGAGCAGTGTTTAATTTATCTATGGGCAATCCATGAGCTTAATTTCTCTCAGGCTTACATGTAAGAGTGAAAAGTCAGGGTGGAATTGAGTTTATTATAAAGATGTTCTGCCAGAAGACACGGTATTACAGTGACTTAAACATGCTGCCAAATTTCCCACGAATGCCCAATTCTGGTATGAACACAGAACCACACTTTACAAACTCGACATTTAGTCTTCTAATAAATAAGTTCAATAAATAGGGATTCTGCAGGCTAAGCTGCGTGTCCGAGCAGAAGCTGCTGAGCACGGCTGTCAGGCAGTAACCAGGGCTGCTCCTGCTCCTTACCGACCGCTCGAGCCCGTGAGCAGCGTAGAGCCGTCTCACTCTTACCGGGAAGACCGGAGGAACGAGGATCTGCTGAAGTCACCCCCAGCATCACACAGAACCCAATTCTGCACACCGAATCTATAACGTAAAGCATGCTTTCATACTGTTTTAGCACAACATTTTCAAACACGTTTCTTAAAAATATGAGAAAGCATTCAGACCGCCCAGGGAGGAGTTCAGCCGCGCTCCGACCGCGCTCGCGTTACACAACACTGGACTAATTTTAGATGACCTATTCCGTGTTGGGAGAAGATACACACTGAGCAGTGGGTTTAGTCTGTGGTATATCGCAACGTCTTGATAATGCAGTGATTTGTCACAAAACCAGGAAATCGGTTCCCTCCCAGCTACTTCAATGTAGAACACAGCCCGCGTTCGTATTTTCATCTTGATGACTATTTTCTTGGGAAGCGACTGGTGCTGCCGAAGGGCTGCGGCACAGCGGTGTTCCTGCACCCAGCAGGACACAGGCAGCTCAAGTAACACAGCCCCACTCGTCTGGGAGGAGTTGTTTCCAGCACGCGCTCCCGGCGCTGCACCGTGCGAACCGCAGGAAGACCCCAGCAGTGCGGCCCGGCCCAGCGCGGCACTGATGGCTGCGCAGCACTGCGTGCGCCAGGCGGTGCCGCCCCGCCTGCAGAGCGACCCGTGCCCACTGCCGTCCCCCCGGAGCGTCTTCTGTGCGCGGCAGTCGGCACGGCTCTGCAACGCCGGCGTTCGGTGCCAGTGCTGCCGAAGTGCCGGGCGATCGCCGAGGCCAGGAAGGAGCAGCAGCGCCCAGCATGCAGAGCCGGCAGCCGCACCGGGGCCGTGGGCTGTCACCAAAGGGGCAGCTCCGGGGGCCGTGCTGAGCTCCTCATCTGCATTTCCTGTTTGCAAGGGAGGCCGGCGAAGATCCTTTCGGAGTGTGGGAGCCTGAGCCATTAAAACAGAAGCACTTTGATTGCTCTCTTCCTTTAGGGGATTTGCTTCATTTTACTTTATCTGACACAAGTCAGAAAGAAATGAGAACGTTGTAAGGAGCAAGAAAGCTGAATTCTGACATGTTATTCTCCACTAAGATTAAAATTCTTCCACTTACTGTGTTAAGCTTTTTCTAATCTTAGAAAAAGAGCCTTTATCTAAAAGGAATGGGGACGGGCAGACCGTCCCGACACGCTGCGCGGCGCTGTCCGGCGCTGCCGGGCTGCAGGGTTACTGCAAACCGTTCCCGCACCTTTCACATCCATTCACAAGCTGGTGTCCCCGTTCTGCTTGTACTCTGTCAAAATGTTTAGCGTCATCTCCTCGCTCCTGGACTGCACGTTGGGCTCGCTCCTCCGGGATGACTTGCGGGTGGCCCTGGAGAGCCGCCGGCGGAAGGTGTCCCCGGCCAGGAAGTAGAGGATGGGGTCGACGCAGCTGTTGAGGCTGGCCAGCCCCCGCGTCACCTGGTAGGTGGCGTACACCTTGTCGTTGAAGGCACACATCTGCGGCGTCTGGAAATCCAGCCTGGCCCTCAGGTTCAGGGTCTTCATCACGTGGAACGGGAGGTAGGAGACGGCGAAGACCGTCAGCACGATGATGACCAGGTAGATGGACTTCCTCCGCAGAGGAGAGTTGTCCAGGTCCTTGTAGATCAGAGCTTTCACGATCAGCCCGTAGCAGCCGAGGATGACGATGAAGGGGATGCAGAACATGAACACCGTGGTGCACATGCTGTACACGAAGTAGCTCCGCAGGTACTCGTCGGCCGTGGTGTCTTAGCACGTGATGGTTTTGTTCCTCCTCACCCCTGTCCCTGAGTAGAAGAGGATGGGCGCGATGACGGCCACCACCAGGGCCCACACCAGCGAGCTGACGTACACGGCGTTCTTCTTCTTCAGCCTCCCCAGCGACTTCAGCGGGTGCACGACGCCCGTGTACCTGTGCACGCTTATGCACGTGAGGAACAGGATGCTGCCGTAGAGGTTCACGTGGAAAATGAACCTCTGCAGCTTGCACATGACATCCCCAAAGATCCAGTCGGTTTTGTTGAAGTAGTAAAAGATGAGGGCGGGCAGCGTGAGGACATACAGGAAGTCGGCCAGCGCCAGGTTGAACATGTACACTGAGATGCCGCTCCACGGCCGCATGTGGAAGACGAACATCCAGATGGCCACGCTGTTGCCCAAGAACCCGGTGATGAAGACGAGGATGTAGACGGTGGGCAGGTAGTAGAACTGGAAGCCCGTTTTGGTCAGGGAGCACTTGGTGGTGGCGTTCCCCGCGGCCCAGCCGCCGGCCAGCAGCTCGGGCTGCGTCCCGTTCAGAGCAGCAGAGATGAGAGCTTCGGTCATGATCCTCCCGGCGCGCTCACATCGGCCTGGGGCGAAGCGGCGAATGCTCTACGGGACCAGCAACGCATCTGGAAAGGGAGAATAAAGCAGGGGAGTCGGGCGGGAAGGTGAGCGGAGCCGCGCAGCCCGGCACACCGCGCCGCGGCCGGCCGTCCTCCGCGGAGCGCAGCGCGGGGTGGGAGCGGTGCGGGGCACCCGGCGGCGGATGGCCGCTCCGCCCGCGCCGCGCTCTTCCCC